>CM053271.1:4389848-4679848 GCA_028583415.1 Protea cynaroides | reverse complement strand
CCCCGGGAAACCCCACCACTATGGGAGTTGTTACCCCTATGGGATGGCCCACTATGGGAGAACCCCAACTAATAGGAACCTAGGAAGACCCGGGTTGTTTTAGGTCGTTGGGCCTGTCCGGCTAACGTTCATATGTCCCTAAAGCCCGTGTAGCCATCTCTTTGGCGGGATGTACTAGGGTAGCTGTCCCTTGTCCTAAGGTAGTCGTCCCTTGTCCTAAGGCAACCATCCCTTTTGGCAGGAGTCCATCCTTCTCATTTCGATACCCGGCGGCGGATGTCATACATTCTCATGATGGGGTAGCGACGTATTGGACCTGAATACGCCGGCCCTTTAGGAATTCTTCAAACCAAAAAGGGGTTTGGAGGGAACAGGCTTGAATCTGCCATTTAACCGCCATGGAAACCTGAGAGATGCTTCAAGTGATCAGAATCTGAAGGAACTGCGAGTCTAAAGAAACTGCCCCTGTTAGTGATATTACTTGATTACCCCTAAGATAGAATAAAGTAGATAAATTAAAATTCTAGTTCTTGACTTGGGTCTAGGAACTCCATGACTAGATTACAAAAATGACCCCATATGTCATCCACCTACAGCATATACTTAAATGGTTTTTATGATTACCAACCAATTTCTTAGAAAAAAATGTTTTATTATCATTTACTCTGCTCTTAAGCAGAATTCAAGGGAACATTGATACGTAGAACAACATAGAAAGGCTTTCCCTCGGGTTGTATTTGAAAAAGGATTTCTTTAAAAAAAGGGGGGGAAAAAAAAGAGGGAAAGGAAGACAGAAACTGGTTTCACACCATTACTTTATGCAAGTCAACAAGTGAAATTATGCCACAGATATAATCTGAAAATTTCAGAAAATATGCAGTAATTTTAACAAAAAATTCTCCGGATATTCAATTTCAGGATTAGTAAAGACTTGTGATGAAGTTTATTTAATGTCCATCCCACTGTGTTAGTCGTTAAATATCAATTAAAACTCATATTTTGATTAAATATAATTTCAAACAGAAGTTAGAGAAAATGAAATTAAATGAAGGCAGTTCGTGAATATCTATGAATAATAAGGTATTCATCTGTAAATCGGCCACATTAAAATTACCTTCTGGGGAGGTCCGTTTGATATCCAAAAACTGCTCAGCAACATTCGGACAGGTGGGTAATGTTGGGGTGAACCAGAAAAGTTTGGGTAGAGCCGGATCTAAGTGTTGGCTAGGCAAGCGTCCTGTAGTAAGAGGAGTAGTTATGAACCCTGTAGACCATCCCCATGGGGGTGGTGAAGGGAGAGCCCCAATTGGTAGAAAAAAACCCACAACCCCTTGGGGTTATCCCGCGCTTGGAAGAAGAAGTAGAAAAAGGAATAAATATAGTGAGAGTTTAATTCTTCGTCGCCGTACTAAATAGGAAAAAATGAAATGGGCGAACGACGGGAATTGAACCCGCACATGGTGGATTCACAATCCACTGCCTTAATCCACTTGGCTACATCCTTGAAGCAATGGATACTTTGTAATTTAGTAATTACTCTTTGTTCCCTTAATTGAATTGCAATTAAACTCGGCCCAATCTTTTCCTTTATAGTAAAAGGAAAAGATTGGGCCGAATAAAGAATGAGATCCTATTGTATACATTATGCATATATAGAAAAATACTTTATCTAGATCTAGATATACAAGATCTTAATTAAATAGAAAAGTTAGGCCAACTTAGATTCACCGTTATTGTAAATAGAAATTTTATACTGGAGGGTGGAGGAGATAATAATGGGTTTTATCTTATTCAATACTTTATTCAGTTTATAACTTGCGAATTTGGAAGAGCAAGAGAGGGGACTGGGGAGTAGAATGAACCTGGAGATTGTGCTCCTTGATGTAAACCCAAATCTGCTTGAGAGCTTGGGTGCGAGGGATCTCCGGGACGCCAACAATCTCTTGCATTGCAGGAGAAACGGGCCTGGGCTTGGTGATGCCCCTAGGCGGTCGCTTCCCTGTTGTGGAAGAAGCAGGCTTCGACGAAGCAGCCGATGTGACGAGACGCACCATGGGCAGAGTAGCGGGGGAAGGAGGAGGAGCGGCGAGGCGGAGAGTAGACGAGGACTTTGTCCCAACAAAACCCGACCAAATACATCCCAACGACATTGCCATTCTCTTTCTTCAACCTTTTTATTGCGATTCTTTCAACAGAAGCAAAAGAGGAAGAATCGATTAGCTGCCGCACGGGAACAGAAAGATAGCAAGGAAGGGTCAGCGCTTTGTGGATAAGTTGAAACCCAAAACCAAAACTCAAAACTGAGAAGTAAGAACCCCGCTTTCGGATAGGATTTTAGACAATTAACAGCTCGTCAGGAAGATGCCAGGAGCCCAAGACTGAGGGAGAAGAGATTCGGGGAGAACCATGACACACACTGGTGTGGCACCGCAGAGGATAGGATTAACGATGAAAGATCATCAAAAACACTCAATCAAGTGTTGTGAACCCGTGATTCGGATCTTTGAGAATTTTCGAAACCGAGTCAAATTAAGGAAGGTAGGGTTACAATTTACAACTCAGACTGGCTGGGCCGGAATGGTTTTTAGAAAACTGAACCTAGCCCAAGGTCTAAAATCAGAAAAATCCCATCTTGATTCAGTGATTCATGACCGTTGGACTGTGAAACGACAACCCTAATTAATCTATCCAATCCCAGGAGACTGTCAACCCGAAGAGCCCCTACTATAGACGGGACGGGCTATGTCGAGCCAAAATCTAACATAAAGGTCTCCTCCCTGAGGAGGGAGACGCTCCAGACTCGACACATGATTTACGAAAAAATCTGAATCTCACATTCAATTCATTTAATTCGATACTCTCTATCAGCTATACTTGTTGGTTGAGTGTAGATTCGAACGTGAGATTCGAATTTTTCTAAAAATCACGTATCGTCCATCCAACGGGAGTATCTTCTTTCTCTTTAAAGTACAGAGAAGAGAGGATTTGAATATAAAAGAAGAGCCCATTTGAATCCAACATAAAGTATCGGAGATAACTGAAAATCTGGAATTGATTCGAAATCACATCCATGACAGACATTCCTAGATGATTCTAACGTACCCCCAACGGCTAACTACAAAAACCATATTTGAATTATACTTTCGTTACCAAAAAAAAAAATATTATACTTTCGTTATTTTTTTATTATATTTTTTTGCTTTCACATCCAAACATTATCTATAATTATAAAATAAAACTCAATTTTTATATATGACCTTGAACATTTTTTTCCTTGGAAAAAAATCAATAAAAATATATATTAAGAAGAATGATGTACAAAAGATACAAAAGACCGTCTTTAGTAGGGATCTCAAATTCGAACATTGCTATCAATAGGAATCCCCTATGCTAGGAATCTCCTACGTCAAATTAGATAGAAACTCTAGAATAAACGGAACCTAAGACGTTCTTGGCCATCCTAAGAGATATCAAACCGACAATGATAAAACTAAAGAAGTTAAGATCTCAATATTCTTAACTGTTCCTTTAGATAAAAAATCTATCACCACATTATCTTTTTGAAAAAATCGTAGAAATATTTCAAGAGATCTTCAAAGAACATAAAAAATGACCTTCCATTGATGTTTAAAACACCAAGACACCGACCCTTCATGAACATAATCAACCACTACCTTGGAAAAAATTCAATCCACAACATCCGGATACCCAACACGTTTTCTTGCTCCAACCCAACACATGCAATGTACATTTATACTCGTGCATTTGTACATATAAGAGTAAATGTGCCAAAAATAAAACCAAATTATGTATCAAAATCGAATCGAACTATTTATATGAAACCGATAAACAACTGGTTCGGCTTTAATTTTGTAAATTAGTTTCAATCTCAACACTTTGCAAAAGATCTTTGAGCTTGAAATAGAAAAAATGTAAGTGATGTACTACTGTCCCGCAAAATATATAATTCTTTTTTTTATCTTGATATACAAACATAACTACATTAAAAACTTTATATTTTATGTTATAAGAATAAGGCCGCGTTTGTTTGCAGAATTTTCGGAAGAGGAATGAGAAATAATATCATTTGAAAAGGGCTGTCTGCGTCGTGTCATAGGTTGATTGGAAACAAAAGTAAAGACAAGGGTAAACGGCAAGCCCATGCTGTGGAAACACGGAACCCAAGCCCCAACGACAGTGGTTCTAACCTTTTAAACATGGTCCCACCCACACTGTACTCTCCCTCCCTGTATCCGAACGGGACCTTGAAGTTTTAACTTAGAGTTAAGTTACTCGAGTCCAGGGTCACATGGATCAGTGGGGCCGGGTGCGATAGATTGAGTTAAATCACTACAGCGCCCCATATGCTGTCATGGACCCACGCCCTCTGGAGTCGGTTAGCCCCTCTCTCACTCTCTCCCTCCCTCCTCCCTCCGTCTCTCTACGCAGCAACATTCTCTATTTATGCTCACCCTCTCTTGGCTCTCACCCTCATCTCTCTCCATTTTCTCCATATTCTCTTTCCGGCCCACAACAGCTTTCGGCAGTAAAAAGCTCAGGAGAACAAAATATGGATCGGGGCAGCATCTGCGGTCTGATATTCATCTGCATTGTGGTAGCTGGGGTCGGTGGTCAAGCCCCAGCCGCAGCGCCCACTAAAACACCCACTCCGGCTGCACCGGTTTCATCACCACATGCCTCTGCTACAGCTCCATCCACGCCCAAAACCGTAGCTCCTGTAGCAACACCAAAAGCGGCTCCGCCGACGGAAGTTTCGTCTCCGCCAGCTCAAGCTCCCACAGCAGCTCCACCTACATCCACTGTTCCAGCTCCAGTTGCCACTCCTGCTTCGCCACCAACAGCAGTGACCACTCCACCATCTTCAGCTCCGGTGAGCTCTCCGCCATCTTCAGCTCCAGTGACCTCTACGCCATCTCCAGCTCCAGTAAGTTCTCCGCCATCTCCAGCTCCAGTGAGCTCTCCGCCTACATTGGCTCCCCCAGTTGCGGCGCCGACAAACCCTCCAGCGACTCTTCCATCAGAACCCGTGTCGGCACCACCTGCGGAGGTACCTACAGCTCCGCCAACCAAAAAGAAGAAGCACCACGGACCAGCCGCGTCCCCCCTGGCAGTGAGCCCTCCTGCACCACCCACGGAGGCACCTGGGTCGAGTTCTAACGCTGTCTCACCCGGACCAGCGGCGGACGTGAAATCGGTACGTTCCACCGACATTACACTTGCATTTTCACGTACTGAACAGTGTTTTTTTTATTACCGGTCACAAGATAGATCTCATCAATCTGTGATTCTGGAGTCGAAATCTTACAGCAACTGTTTGTGATAGAGTTCTCACAGAATCGTTGATGTTTGTTACTGTGGATTAGGATGAGGTCATGGGGATGGGGGGATGGGTGAACAAAATCTGACGACATTGAATTCATGTGGTCCCTCGATGTCACCATGGAAGTACCATCTCTTTACATGATGGACTCGTGACTCTGTAAACCCTGGCAGAAGCAGTGTAGGCCCCTCCGTACGGGATTAGGTTTACAGGTGGTGAGTATTATATAACTCCTGCCGATCTGCCGTTGCCAAGAGTGGGATTTCAGTCGGTCACCTCCCATGTATGGGTAGCGGACGGACCAAATCCCAAACCCTTGGATCAGCCGTAAGGTCCTCCTGCCGCAGGAGGATTTGGATAAAAACAAAGTGCCAAAAGTAGGGAAAGGACGAGGAAGCGTAGGGTAGGCCCCACAGATAGTCACTGTTTGCACAGCTATGCCAGCTGGCATCGGGACTAGATGCCAAAATGTCTTTCAACGATGTGTGTTATTTCCACCTTCTACGCTACAAATAGAGAGGAGATAGTATTCGGGGTAGTGTGCAGTGTAGAACCCAATAAACAGACCTGATTCAGCCTCTGTTACGGTCCTCGGTTCCCCCGCTTATTGTACGGTAGTACTAGTGTATGCTCCCGGCGCATTTTAGCAGTAGGTTATTTATTTATTTATTATTATTATTTTTTTTTTAATGTTTGTGTGTTGTTATACTTATCTTATCTCTGAAGATAGTCTGTAACCTTGGGCCGGTCCTGGGTCTGGGCCGGCTGGAACCCATCTGTTCAGAACAACTCCATAGCCTATTTTAATATTTATTAAAATTTAATTGAATGAGAAAATGATGGTTGTGTGGTTTGCAGAACGGAGTAGAGAAGATGTGGGGGCTGCAGAACATGTTGATGCTGGGAGGAGCTCTACTCTGTGGTTTTCTTGTTTAGTAGAGAGCGGCAGAAGAAGCAGATGAGAAGAGCCAGATTTTCTCATCTGGTCTTGTTGGATTTCTCCCAGACTGTTCCACTGCTTTTCATCTCTTATTTACGGAGTTCCACTATTTTCTTCCTCTTTCATAACTGATTATTATTATTATTATTATTATTATTATTATTATTATTGATTGGTGGGGGAGCCTGGAGGAGGGTGCTACTGAGCAGCTTTACTTTGAGATCATGTTGGTGGATCGATGATTACACATTCGGATGGAATTCTTTAAGATGATTTTTATCTGAAGCTAGCTTTTGAAATATTTTAATTGAAAATTTTAGTTTAAATATTTTGATTTATTATTCTATTGGTTCACTTAGCATTTTAAAACGCAGCAAAGATAATGAATGGAACAATCTGGTATAAGACCACAGTTCTCGAAAGCCAAAACCCTCATTAAACATACCTTTAAACTTCATATTCTAGAATTGTTGAGCTTCTGATTTTGGTCATGAATCATGACAAACATCAGGACACACTAGACTCTGGTTTTTATTAGACCATTTGAAACATTCAGTTTTCTTTGACGTTGGTCAGCGAAGGGGTTTCATGTGTAAGAAACAGAGAAGCTGTGAAGAAGACGAACAATAAAAGGAATTCTTTTCTATATTTCTGATCTCTCTTACACTTACTTTTATATATATCTCTAATACTGGCTATAACAGGTTACCTACAAATATCCTAACTGGTATTACAGGTTACACATATTATTGTATTACATGCATGGGCCATGGGCTAAACCGCCACCATGGGCTTACTCCTTTATATCATGGCCTATCTTATACCCTTGGATTTCTCTGTATTTCGATAATAAAAAAAATAAAAAAAATGAAGACGTATTTCGATAATAAAAAAAATAAAAATAAAAAATTCTTCCTTTGTAACAAATGGAATCTTGGTTGAAGCATGATATTTCAAGACGTTACATTTTTTTTTTTTTTTTTTTTTTTGGTGGGGGTAAAAAAGAGTTTTATTGCTAAGCAACAGAGGATAAAACCAAGGCTTCATCAAAACATAACTTTTGAAGCCAAGGATGGGAGTTCAGCCAAGTGGTGCACATCCCTTGCAATACCACTGCTTTCCCTATATAGCCCATTTGTTTTGTTGTAAAAATTTGGGGTAATTTTTGTCCATGACAACCGTGCAAGTACACTGTCATGGTGGAAATTCCACCATCAGATGGGGGAGAGGGAAAAGGTATGTAATCCTAATCTGCCCGTCTTACTAGGGCTTGATGCATGACTATTGATGTGGACGGCGTATATGCAAAACCATGTCTTTTTTTTATATGAAAATTTTTTTATATAAGGAAATTTCTTAGTAATTAAAAAAAAAAAAAATTGACAGCAAAAAGGCCAGGGGTGTATGATCCAGATGTTGTTGTTGACCCACTGTTAATCCATTAGGTTCACATTTGCTTGTGCCAAATAAGATGCCAAAATAGAATAAAAAGAAATGTAATAGGATTGTCATGGACCTATGAGAAAGATTATACTTTCCAAAACTGTATGGAGTGAGAAGAGGGATAGGAGGGGCTTCCCCAACCATTTCAAGGCTCATCTCTGCTTCACTTTCTTTAACTTCTCCCATTTTGCAACCTCTTTGGAGCTAATTGCTTGGAACCAGTCAGGTATGGTAACAAAGATCAGCTTGGGCTGGTTAAACAGGATTACACCGCATGAAAACTGGATGGTATACAGTCCTGGAAATGTATACGACCATACATCTTGAATTAGTCAAGACCCTCATAAAACCAGGAGAAGATGTTTTCCCCCTCCTTTTTTGGAACTGTATTTCATGGTGACAAGCTTTTTTGGATAGTATTGACTATTGAGCCGTCGATGGCCATACTTTTTGAAACCTCGAATTGATGTTTGCTTAGCTCACTCTCACTCGCACAGTGCAAGATGGCTTTCAAAACCAATGTTGGGCATTGCAATTTGTATATATAGTTTCTTGAGTTTGTTTCCGGGTAAATTGGGAATGGTCGAAAGGAGGGAGAGAGAGTGAGAGAGGGAGAGGTAGAGGTGACCATACCTAAAAGAAAGGAAGAAACAACTTGCAGAGATTGAAATGGCGGAGAAGATACTGAAACTTGCAGAGTTTGTTCAACTCCTACGAACCTGTAAAAAATATTCGGAGAAGAGAAATTTGTTTGTTTGTAAGTCGAAGTAAAGGGGTTCATAGGTCGATCGGGCAACCGTCTCTCTCTTGTTGGGCAAGCACTCCTTTCGGGCCGGGTAACAAAAGGCGGAGATAGTGGAGCAGTAGAAAGAGAAGAAGAGAGGTAGAGAGTCAATGAGGGATGGAGAGAGATGAGGGGAAGATGTACACCTGGTTACAGAACTGTGAATCACCGCAGCAGATGTAAAGCTCGGACAAAGGAGCTGCTACAAAACTGTAAAAAAAAATTCATAGAAAAGAAATGGAGATGGAGGAGAAGTAGAAAGAGAAGAAGAGAGGTAGAGAGTGAATGAGGGACGGAGAGTGATGAGGGGAAGATGTAAACCTAGTTGCAGAATGAACAAGGGGAAGTAAAGGTTGTGATCGAACAAGGAGTAGAGGAAAAGCTCGAACTTCTTGGTTTCATTGGGCATAAAATCTAATTTTTGTAATCTTAATCTCCCGTTTTACTAGGGCTTGATGCATGACTATTGATGTACACGGCGTATATACAAAACCATGTCTTTTTTTATATGAAAATTTTTTTATATAAGGAAATTTCTTAAAAAAAAAAAAAATTGACAGCAAAATGGCCAGGGGTGTATGATCCAGATGTTGTTGTTGACCAACTGATAATCCATTAGGTTCTAATTGTTTCTGCGTAAAAAATATTGGAATTTTTTTCCCCTAGAAAAGAAGATTTTTAATATAGAATAAAATATTTCATATAAAATATCATTTCTACGTAAAAAATTTTACAAAACAAACATGGGCTTTAGAAACAATTGTTGGGTCAAGCCCAGAGACTTCGATCCAGGTGTTATTTTCTACAACAATGATGGGCTGAATGGGTAAACTAATTCACAATTTGATGGGGCCCATCCCATGCCACCCGAACCTCATATCACCCATTGGATTAGGTTACGCAAAGTCAACACTGAGGTAAGGTTGGGTTCAGTTTGCCCTCCCAGACCATGGGTTAGATTTGTCTTACCCCACCCTGCACAAGGAATGGATCGAACGTCTACATGCTTGATACCTATTAGATGGCTAGGCATCACTGTGGCATTTCGGAGCCAACCTTAGTTAATACAGTCCCAATCCGGTTTCTAGTTAGACAATGGGTCTATGTGTATATAAAGTGGGCTCATTGGTTAGCTCCACATCATTGAAGTAGTATTTCATGGATTATTTCACTTTATTTGATATGGTATGAGTGCAGAAATCGACCTTAAACACGATGCAGAAAAGTAAAGCGAAATAAAAAGTGAAAACCCATAAGGCAAAGGTTTTGTATGGTTCAATAGGGATTTAATATCTACATCCACGGTGATATGAGATCTATTTCATTATCTATGGCAAATAGGATTACAATGCTTTTTTTACACCTCTCGTATTGTCAGAGAGAAAACCTTCACTATCTATTTACAGCTAACCCTATGCAACTGTAATTGCTGAAATACGAATATAGCCCTAAAAGATAATTCCTTAGAGGCATTTCAGTTTTTGACGGTCCTTAAGAATTAACCCACAAATCCATGCGACAAAATACAAGACATCTAATTCCCAACAATCAGAGCAAAGTCCATTTCTTCTTTCTTTAAGACGTATGTTCACACGTAGAGCTAGGTAATGTTGATGAGGGGAGTGTTGGAACATCAGAGTTATAAAGGTATAGGCCCATATTGGTTATTAGAGACCTAAATGTGTCTCTTAATATACAATTAGTTGTGCTATGTCCACCTAATGTCTTAAGATGATTTTTACCCCCCAAATGGTATTTTGTAGGTTGGAACTTGAAATTCAACAATAGGAGTCCAAAGAGCTTTAAGATAAAAAAAAAATTGAAAAATCAAATTTTTAGATTTCTATTGGAGTCCCCTCACCAGTTACTCCCTTGGGTTACTCTTTTATTGCTTTGACCTTTCAAATTATCAATGCAGTTGCTTGGAATTATCAGCAATATACAGTAGAGAGAGAGAGAGAGAGAGAGAGAGGGAGAGAAGCATTATAAATATTCAACTAGTGGCAATAAATATAGAAGATAGGAAGGAAGCTTCCCTTTGCCGACTAACAGACTGATTCCCCAAAAGAAATTTGTTCATTTAACTACCATTTCCATGAAGAATCACAGTTGTGTGTTTTACAAAAACAAGATGGAAACGCAAAAACATGTAAAACAGACAATGGCTTCTCTCAAAGTCAACAAAATTACCGAAAACCCATAAAAATTAGATAAAAACAATATTTTTAACGAAGGACTTGATATTAGTTTCAAATTCCCAAGTTCTAAACACTCCCTCAAAGTGGGGTCAACTCTGATTATTAGATACAGAATGGTCTTTCCAATCCTTATTACATGGGTGTGTGTTTGTGTGTGCACGTGTGGCAACCTAGAACTGATGTCCTTCAGGCTTCATCCAAGGAAAGGAGAGGACTAGTTTTACTACCCTTAATTGCTAAATGTCATTCCCCATAAGAACAGTAAGAAAAGTCTTGACAGACTCATTTATTATTTAAATTATCCAGAGCCAGAGGCCCAGATTGGTCACCCACATTCATTACTATTAACAATTATTTCTTGAATTATTCTGTTTTTTTCTTTTTTCTTTTCTTTTTTTGGTAAAAGAATTATTCTATTTCAAAGCATTCAAAGTTAATGTCTCCAACTCAAAAAGGCTTTATAGGTTTTTATCTCTTACCCTGATGTGTGGATTACATTCATTATCTCTTCACTTTCACTTCTTCCTCCCTCAAGAAAATCATGGGCTACTTAAGTTTAGGGAACGATGTTAAATGGTTCAGTTCCGACAAAAACTGAAATCGGATCGATTCTGAATATTGATGCTGAAACTGAGTGTTTTGGTTTGACGGTTTTAAAACAATTTCAGTTTTACAAACAGTTTACGTTATCGGTTTCTTATATTAACTTGAATATTCGAGTTGCTACTTCTAGGTCTGGACATAATTGGGATCAAACATGTCTAAGCCCACTAAAGAAATATATTGTTTTGAAGGGTTTGTTTTGGTTCTATTTAAATGGTATATTATCACATCTTCGATTTTAATGTTTTATATTGTTTAATAATCAATTTAATGGTTTAGATGTAAACAGTTTGATTCGATTTCGATAAACAAGTTCGGTTTGATTAGCAATGGTCCCAATGTTTGTAGAGGAAAAGGCATCTCCAGAGCATTTGACATGAGTATTTAGCTAGTGCAAAAACCATACCAAATGTATACATAAAATAACCACTTAATTTACAAAATGCCACTAAGATGTTTTGTTCTTAGGTAGGTGGGCCTTGGTTTCTACCATGTGACAAGTCAGATAGAGTTGTAATTTTGTAGACATATGGATACAAGGGATGTAGTTGAAAAAACGTTATAACTTCGTATCATGGACTACTACATGGTACACTTTTCATCCATCTTGTCATCTTGTTTCCTTCCTCATGTGTTCCCAGATAGCAGGGATAGGACAAAGCAGGGGGAAAATCACAATATCGTGGGGAGGAAACTTCCTCCCAACTACCCTAAGTTGTTTTATATGACAAATAATAAATTAAAGAAGCAGTAGATGAAAACCCAAACAGGACTAGAGGCCGAAAGACGAGCACTGCTGAAGTATGAAAATGTATCAGATTTAAGAAAGCAGCCAAATCAGAAAAGGAAAAACGTAAGCCACCGGGGGTCCCCAAGGAAAGAACCAAACCCAACCCAACCCAACCCAACCCATTCCAACACTGCCATTGAGATTTTTAAAAATCTAAAACAGATATCAGATCGTCATGCAATTGAAGAAGCAAGCGATGGAAAGAACTATTAAAAAGATGAATGGAAATCTTCTTCTTCAGATTATTTTCATTTATTCGAAAAATTACAACAGTTAATGAAGGTTGGGATGAGCAAATTGGCAAATGACCCAAGAAAACAGAGAAGAAGAATGGTATAACTACTATTCCCAAGCATTAATATCTGATGGAAGAGAAGTTGTGTCTACATTTTCTATGGACATTAATCCATAACCAAAGAAACCCAAGTCAACACCAACATTTCAGTTACAATAGGTAAGAAAAATTGGGTTTCTATCTCAGCATCTCAGAGCAATCCCGTCCCGTCCCCTCCCAACTAGAATACAGAGTAATCTCTTCCCCTCCTTTCCCCCACACCAAAAACTTCTACATCAATCAAACAAACAAACCAACACTAGTGACTAGACACAAACCCAAGCACAAAAACAAATCTTCATAAGACTCAAAGAACGACATCAGTATGAAGCCCACAACAGCCAGCAGCTGAATTCTTCAACGCCACTGCCATCAGTAACATCAGGAAAGAAAATTAGTAGAACCGTGGAAGGTTAGTGATTCCTCTGAGATCTATCAAAGCATCATCACCATCCTTAATTGTATGGAAGGCAGAAAAAAAACAAACCTCCATCTGCTGTCCCCCCAGGTGGAAAACAAAGAGCCCCAAACTTCCTACTCTGTATAGAGTATAAAGATTCACCCAGGCTGTGAATGTGTGAATAATTATGCTCTATTTACAGATTTACACATCCCCCTAGAAAATTTTCAATCAGCTTCGGTTCCTATTCTACTACTTTATCATCTCCACCACCTAAAGTCAGTCTAGATCTGTTAAAGCTAACTACTCAGTATCGTATGAACAAACTGCCTTGATGAGCTCCTACACCAGTTAGACGATTTACATCTTCCACCCGATGCTACCATGGTTGCTATCATGAGATTTCTCCAAAGCAGCCACTTTGGCCCGATGAGCAGCTGCAGCCAAGGCCTTCCCCCTCTCACTCTGAGGGAGCTCACAAGTCTCACTCACAGATCCGCCTCTTATATCAGCAGGAGGAATGAAACAGTCCATCGACAGGCCAGGGACATTAAAAGCCACTTCTTCGATGGTCCATGCTTCTTCCATCCTCGTCTTGGTATGGCTCATTGCCATCTCCCCAAACCTAAATAGGGTCACCACCGAACGGCCTGAGTGGGCAATCATGATACCTTCGACGGGCCTGTAATCATCAAGGAAGGTATTGAAGGTGGTCTCCCAGTACACAGCGTCTCCTCCATTGGACTGGATGCGGGTGAGATGAGAATCTTCCATGTGTATGAGGAGGCCCGTTCTCTGGCTGAAGTATCCAAACAAAACATGCCTTATGATCTCTGCTGGCCCTTCACTCCTTGCTTTCAATGTCTGTGGATCCGCACATAACTTGAGGATGAAGCAATCTTCTCCATCGACCCTCTTCTCTCCAATGCAACGAGCATCCGCAAACATGCTAGCCGTAGTTCTGGGATCAAGACCCTGGAAGAATAATGAAGCCACATGGACAAATGATCAAATGGGACTAAAATCAAACTACAGTTGAAGCAGATGTGGTGAACCAACGGAGAGCCTCGAGCTTCACCTGTAGTGCACGACGTAGAGGTCTAACAGGCCCTTTGGCCGCATGCGCCCCCAGCCATGGGGTGTGCCTCCAGACGAGCCTACCATTGCAGCCAGCATGAACCTTGCTACCACCAACAGCGATCTCCACATACCACATGTCAGGGTTCATCTGCCACAGCACAAACCCACCCGATTCGGTGGCTCGGGATGAATTCCGGTTCTTCACAACCTTTGTAGCCGTCTCGAACTCGGAAGCCACCATCTTCAACTTCCCCATGGCATAGGCATTGCGGATAGAGCTCTGAAGCTTTTGGCCTCCAGATGCAGCCGTGTACTGCTGTAGTATGTACTGAGCAGACGAAGTTTCCTACAATACCCAGAATCAATAGGACTACAGCAAATTGCAGTGCAAGAGGAGAAACCCACATAAGATGAACTAGCAAACAACAACAATTCCACTAAAATTGCTCAAACAGAGCAAACAAATGTTTTCGTTCCCTTGAGACAGGTGCAGAGGGCAGCCATTGGCATCTCTGAATTACAATCGAACTACTAAGGAGCGAGTAAGAATAATAAACATATTTGCACAAAAGGATTGAATTGACCACCAGTGTCTTCACGTGAACGCTTCACCTAGGCAAAGACAGACATTCTTTTACAGAAATCCAAACCCAAAAGAAAGAAATTCGAACGATCAATCTAACCAGCCACACCACTACTCGAGGTCATTTCATCGAATTTTTTTTTTTAAGTAAAAAAAAAAAGAAAAAAAAAAAAGAAAAATGAGAAGTTTAGTAAAGAAGAAAAATCCATAAAGAACCATTTCTTTCTGTAAATTAAAGCAAACAAAAAAAAAAGTTCGAGCGAGAGCGAGAGAGAGAGAGAGGGGCTCACAATGGGCGTGTCTTTGATGCTAAGGTGAGGCAAGGGGTCGGAGGTGCAAACGTGGACGGGAGCGAGAGGAGCACCCATGACGCCGAGGAGGAGCCTCAGATCGGAGTTCTTGTAAGCGGAGGAAGAAACGGAAGGCGCACGAGAGAGCTGGCCTATCATCCAATGACCCCACCCTTCTCTCTTGGAATCCCCTCCACCAGCACGACCGTCGGTATCAGGCCCCTCCATCAACGGCGTCAGCGTCTCCCCCGGCGGCCTCAAGCTCCCGGATCTCGCAATCAGCGGTTCGGGAGGATGCGATGTGTGCTGCTTCCTCCGCCGGAGCAGCCCCGACATAGGAGAGCCACTCCTGGCGGGGCTCTTCGCCCTGGACCTTGCCGGAGACAACCCTCTCACCACTTCCTCCTTCAGCGCAGAGAAGAATCCTTGCTTTTTCTCCATCTTCCCCTAAGGCCCCAACCCTCCTCCTATCCCCCAACCACAAATAATAGGAGGGAAAGCCCCCTAAACAAGAAGCAACAGAAGAAGAAAATGAGGGCGAAACCTTCCTTTTACTTCTCTTTCTCTCTCTCTCAGAGAGAAGGAGAGCAAGCACAGACAAAGAACAGAGCACTCCTCATCGACGGATCTTCTCGGAATGTTCTACAAGTACAGAAGAAAACCCTAATCGACAACAGAAGATCGTTCGAAATGGTGAAATTTGTTCAGCGTTTTGCGCTCTTTGCAGAGTTTAAGTGAGAACGAGAGAGAGAAGACTACTGCTACTACTCAGCATCTATCACTGAAAAGCGACTGCAGTGTGGAAGGGGTCACACATAAAACGCTTTTGTGGGGAGGAATATGAGGGAATTGAAAAAAAGGTTTTGGAAGAGACCGATGCTCTCTCTCTACTCTGTTTGGATTTAGATAATAAAAATTAGATATTAATCATTAAAAATAATTGATTTTATTTCTACGTACTTTTTATTTATTGCTAATTAATAAATTAGAAATTAGTTTGGCCGTTTGGCGAGTCACGACAAACAAACGCCAGGGTAATGGGGAGCGGCGAGTGCGTTATCTTTTCGTCCGGTTTAGTGTAAGGGTGTAAGTTTGGGACCGAAACGAAACCGGACCGTAACCGTAATTGACCCATTGAGAACCGGAATCATCCCGTTTTTTGGTTTATCGGATTAGCACTGTCAGAACCGTTTAATAATATATATGAAAGTTATAATTTTATAGAAAAATTAAAAAAAACCTTAAATTTGTTGACGTTTTGAATGAGGTGCTTATAAGTGTTATTCCAACTTAGACCGTCTAAATTGATGAGCGATGGATAGCGATGTTATAATTTTCCATATGCATTATATCTTTTGTGATTTTAACAGGTTACTGATGTTGTTGAGATAGACAAAGGGATAGAGATTGATATTTCCTCCATCATTTGGATTTAACAATTCAAAAGTATTTTAGTGATTTTGGTTGATTACTTGGGTTGGAAAATATTTATTTGAATGATTTGAAAATTTCATTAGGATTTTAAAAATTTGGATTAAATTTAAGGCTTAAAATGAATATTTCATTTTTAAATATTTTGTTGATATGTATAATGTATATTTATACTTCTATGCATAGGATTAAGGGAATTTAATTATTTGTATTTTAAGTAAAACATTTTAAAATTTTGAACATTTCAATAGTGTTTAGAACTTAATGGGTATGTAAATTATTTGCATATTGCAAGTTGCTACATGTCAGCAATGATAGATTTATACGTGTCAACAATCACAATGTTAAGGGGGTGATCAATTGCATAAGTTGGTTTCTAGGTGTCGGCCAGCTAGATCTAGAGGGGATGATTCTAATATCATGCATGTTCCGCAAAAGAAAATAATCCAGTCTCACTATACATAAATTGGTAAATCATAACATGTCAAGATCAAAATATCTTAAAGCTCGGCATATCTTGCCATGAATAGACGAGTGAATCTTACCACAAGGAAAACGATCTATTAGGAGAAGAATTCACAATTTTCATACTCAACTCACATCCTCACTCCATAAATATAGGCAATCCGATTCATTCACTTCACTTTTACTGTCTTTTAACTAAGAATTGTTTTACCAACAAAATTTAAAACTAAGAATTGTTTTATATTCCTCAACTCTCTCCGCACTTGGTCACCATAATCAAGTTCCACCATACTGTTTGCATTCGGAATAATGATTTAGACATCGGAGTCATATCTAGGTCTACAACTCAACCTTCTCCTCTTTACTTCTCTTTTGTCTCACAGGTCAATCAACAACGATAGAAATTAAAATCACCCTAATAATTTAACGGAATGGTCCAAATGTTGCCCTTTGCAATCGAAAACGCTTAAAAACCTTCTTAAGATTAATTATTCGTTTTATTTTTTTTTCCCATTATTTATTTTATTACAAATTTCAAATAAATAATAGTAAATCAAGAAATAAAATAATGAGGATAATCCAAAGTTCAAACGTCGCTCTCAATTATTAGCCTGAAAACGGTATTTATTTTTAAGGCAATGGTCCTGCACAGTGCGCACATGGGTTGGTCGGGCCAGTTTTAATTGCTGGAGAGAATTGTAGAGAATATGGACCCGGTCGGTGTTTCTTATTTCTCTTGACTTTCTCTCTCCTTGTTTGGTTCCCCTTGGGTTGAACTTGAACCACGTAATGCAAAAATGTAACCAGAACACCAACCTTTGGGAGTTGGGAGTGGGACCCAATTGACGCGGAGGAAGGGGAACCCCGTTGGGTCAACAATTCATAAAGTGTTTTCACACCGACCAAACGGATCCATCTTTTATACACTGACCTGTTTCTATACACTCAGCTGTGTACACCACGGGTCATCTCCAGATTCTTCCTCCACTAGGGAATGACAGATTTTATATTAATTATACATTTTACAATATAAAAAATTAAAAATAAAAATAAAAATCGATTCCTTCTTTTTACATACTCTTGGAACAAATTAAAAATGATTTTATCATCTAAGAACACAATAATAAAATATATATATAAGAATTTAAAATTATTTTTTTTTGAGAAGAAATTTGTTCATAACATATTTATACATTGGTTTTTTAAAATTCAAACCACACTTTTGGTAAAAACAATATCATATCCTAAATAAATAGTAAAGGATAAAATGATTTTAGTAGTATAAAATGCTTTAATTTAAGGCATGTCTTCACCAAATTTTTATTCTTCATCCTTTATGTTCTAATAATTTATTGCAACATTAAATGAAATGAATGTATATTCTAATAACTTATTGCAACATTAAATGAAATGAATGAAAGTAGAAAAAGAACAATCTCATTAAATATAATTCAAATTGTATGACTAAAAAATAAATTCCAATTCATTAGACTAGTCGGTTAGGGAATATATTATTGGAGGGTATCCCTATAATTCATATCGATAAGAAAATATATGGTTAAAGTAAAAACTTTGAATATAAGAATAAATTATTTAAATTTCTTAGTTGGGTTTTGGCTAATTATCCTTGCAATTATTTTCTTATTTGTTTATGTACCAAACTTTCAAATCAAATTTGTGTATCATTTGTCAATGTACCAAACTTTTGAATAGTATTAACAATAATGCATTCAAAAAATATGTTGTATTATTTTTTATTCATTCCCAATTTATTATGTTTTATTTCACTAAATATTTATAGGAAGAAAACATTTCTCCTATAATGTCATTTTGGGGGATCTCTCACAATGCACAAATATGGCATGCATGAATCGACATATTCAATAGGACCACAAGATCTAGGGAGGAGATAATGTGAGTTGTGTGAGTGACTATGGGGAAAAATCACACCATTTGTGATTTTTTCCACATATTTATATTTATAAATTTTAAATTTACAGAAATATATATACAAATATCAATATCTTAAATTTATTGAAAATATGATATTGCAACACCTTTGTCATTTTGATTGATGAAATTATTACTTTTGTGTCGCTGACACAATACACTTTATCTTTCACAATCAAATTTGAGTAAGCGAACAAGGAAGAAAGCTTTATTTGCCAATTAAGGTGTATCAATTGGGTTCATTAAAACTTAGTATATAAGAAGCGAAGAATGCTCATCCTATTTAACTTTGAGAAAACCGAAACATATCTCAGCATGTTCATGTGATCAATGTATACCATTGGCTATATTTAGATAGAATACGTTAAGGATTTAATATACATTATATTTTGTGGGCCATGTCATCAATTGTATGGTGGTCATATTTTGTATTAAATTTTCTCTACACGATTGCAATGGTTAAAATCTTTATATCTTATATATATAAACAAATAATCCACAAATAGGTCGACGACACATGGTGGTGACACGCCAAAGATTAGGTCAGGAGTAGTACAGTCCTAAGGGGACCATAACAATGGTCCAAGGTCTCAGGTTGCTGTTATATATGATTACAGTCTCTTCATCGTCGCCGTCCTATAAATAGTCATGTATTCAGATGGTAAAAGTATTTAATAGCTTCATTAATTGTGTACTGCTATTTCTACTCCCATCATTTACAATTGTTGTCACAAATCTGACTTAAGCATCGGATAATCACCTTTGGACCTAGGTCTGACCTTCTCTATTACTTGATTCTAGTTCATTACAGCACAAGTCTCTCTGTCGATGTACGAATATAGATTTCAATGGCAAAAAATAAAATAAAATAAAATAAAATAAAATTTTGAATGTCTTATTTTATGGTACATGTGTACCAACTTTGGCTGCTGCTATTAAAACTACAACAAATTTTCTCCACTCACAATGCCTCAGGTTCATGACACTACCAAGAAAAGTTTGTACTGCAAATACCAAAATAAATTCCAAAATATCCTGACTAGAATCTGATTAAAAGCATAGCAAACATGGACATCGTTAACCATAAGCATCCTCTTACCAACATGATTATGGATTTTATCTGTTCAAAAGCCAGCCGTGGAATCCATCCATCCTTTCTGCACTATCATGTATGATTGAACCCACAGATACTGAGATTGTTTTTATTCGGGAACCAGAAGTTGCCTCTTTGGTTTTAATCACACCAAACTTTAAAAACACAGGTGGGTCATGGCTGTAAGTACCTTTGATGATTTATAGATGGGACAGGACATAGATGGTGTTGCTTCAAGATGAAGACATCCTTCTTTATCAGAAATAATATAAAAATAAAAAAATAGATGAAGACATCCTCAATCTTCTTAAATAATTAAAAATATAAAGGAGACAGTGAAAGATGTGTTATATCATTTGCATTTATTATAAATATGTATCTTATGTGATAAACTCCTTTAAATCTAATGGTATGAGAGTTATCGAGTTCTTTTGCAAATTTTTTTTTTATTTATTATTTTTCTTTACAATAACTTTCATGCCGTAGGATCAAAGAGAGTGCCAAGTGTCGGCCATCCAGTAGAAATTAGTTTTTCTCAAGTTCATTCGGAATTTGAGAGGAGCCTGATATGAGTTTTATGACTCTTTTTGTAGGTAGATGACTTTATATCGTGGAGTCCCTTGTTGATTTGGTAGATTTGAAAATTTTTTACCTAAAAATAAAGGAGAAAGGATCTCGGGAAAAAAAAAAAGAAGAAAAAAAAAAAGGTTGTTGTACTTGTAGTAAAAAAACGAATAGCCTCCCTGGAAGCAAGTCAAACTTACGAACAAAGAGAAAGAGCAAAAGAAGTCATGTTTTTTGACCCTTGGACTACTTCGATGCTAAAGTTAGTTCTCTGAGTACAAGCAAATAAGGAGCTCGGTATGAGAATACGAGTTCCGAATCTGAGTAGGTGGGACTGTAGAGAGAGTTTGAGTGTAAAAAGTTGGATCCATTTATCTTTGAAATCTGGTATACGGGCATCGGGTGGTGCAAAGTCTGATTTACCCCGGAGTGGATTTACTTGTCCATTGGATATGTCATATGTTACGTCTGCACAGGGTTATCGGTCCATCAGTTATGCTAGACATATCGATTCATTAATGTTTAATGTTGTGCAAGGACTAAGTACAGATAAATTTTGAGAGATGAGTGGGTAGACCGTTACTATGATCCGAGATATACAAAGCTCGGATGTTGACAAGGCCAAACATATGGTCAGTTCGAGATATGTAGAGCTCGAATGTTTAGAAGACCGAACTCTGAGGTGGCAAATTCTCTTATCGACACATGTCTCATTTTGATTGGTGAGGTATATAATACTCATAACAATACCAATGCCCCTGAGTTTGTCTCTCTCTTCTTCCCATCTCATACTGATAGATTTGTCATCGCCCACTGCCATGGGTGGATGTAGACAACTCTAGCCATTTGGATAACCCACACCCATGAATAAACAAATGAAATAACATCTAAATTCCAAAATATATAATTTATATTCGCAGTTTTAAATGGGTCTAATCAGGTAGCTTCAAAGTCCAACCCTTCTCATAATGCTCTGAGTGCTCTGTTTTTTTTCATCTTTTTTTAAGTTCAATATTAATAATGTTGGTTGGAGTTTTTAAGTCCAATCCATTTGGCGTTACTATGTTCTTCTGCCCATTCTTGTTGACATAAATAATATCAAGACATATATATGTATACAGAAATAGTCCTTATGGGTGCTTAGAGCTTATATATAAAAGCAAGTTGGGCTTTTGGCAGGACCCCGAATAATAGTCCATTCATAGTCACAGGCCCACAACAACAACCTGACCTACAGTTTTCACGCGTTAACGCACGTGCTGCAAATTTATTTCTTTATTCCTTTAAAGTTTAAACACACTAAAAAAAAGCAGACGAAAATAAAGGGTTGGGTTGGGAGAGATAAGGGGGGACCTGATGGAGAATACTTTTTTGCTTGGTTGGTCCTTATCTTGGCTTCCCTGTTTTTTTGTGAGGCTGATGAGTTTACAATACTTTTCCTTCTTTTGACTAGTGCTTGCTTGCCTGGTCTACACTCCACAGCTTAGTCTCTTGTCACAAATTATATGACACGTGTCATAGAGGATCAACGTATAGGGCCCAAGTGAGGAAAAGCTGGTCAAAGGTCGTTTTGGTGGTTGGTTCATTGAAGGTGGTTTTCATGTATTGCCATATTTCCTTTGTAATTTTAGTTATTTATTTGTTTTTTTTTTTTAAATATAATGAATTTTTATAAGTTATATTTTATACTATCCGTTGTTATAAATGCTACAAGAACGTTCATGCACCATACTATCATGGGAAAAAGATCATCTCTAGTCGTCCAATCGTCCAATCGTGGATTGGGCGGACCGGATTCAAAGGACATGTCCCCCCATGTATTGATATGCATGTCCTTTTAATCCAGTCCGCCCAATCCATGACTGGACGACTGGACGGACTGGAGACAATCCAAATCCACTTTCATAGAACAATAATTTAAACCTGATTAATTGATCTACCACATGTCAAATATTAAGTCCAACATTCTATGATTAGACAAGTTATTAATATTAAATTTATATGAAATGATTCATGTTATTATTAGAATATATAACGTATCGTATAAGACTCTCTCCTCCTTAACATGTGGCTCAGTGTATAAATAATGCAAATCGTGTTGCCATTAGTTTGGTGTGAGATGAAATCCCATTCAAGGGATTGTGGTGATCCATCCCTATTTATGTGGAGTATGGGCTATGGATAAGACAATAGGGGGTCCTAAATCCCAATCATCTATCCATTTTTGAGAGTCTGGGATAAAGATGTAGCAGCTAGTACCAGCCTTACTTTAGTGGTACTCCAAGATAACAACTATAGGCATCATAAGGCTCCTTGTCCTTGATGGGGGAAAGGGACTGAGCGAAGGAGTGTTATGAGTTAGAATCTTGAATTATGCTTGAAAGAAATAATAATGGTTTTATTCTGATTTCTAGAGCAGATTCTGTATGCATGTATATGCAGAGTGCCCACTATCAGTTGAAGAAGAAGAAGAAGAACAAGAAAAAGATAAGAAAATGGGACATTTTATTGGTTTGTCAATGATGATAACAAAAAGGTAGAGAAGATTAAAAGAAGCCATGAATGAACAGGAAGAAGAGTAAATGCGTGATTTATATATGTATTATTATTAACAGGAATACCATATCTTTTATACAAATGGGAGTTAGTTTCGATTCATTTTGTATAAAATAATAAAGAAAAAAAATCAGCTACCCCTCATAATAGTTTCGAAATATCACCTACCACCTGCACCTTTCAAAAAACATCAATTACCATCTAAACATTTATTACCGTTAATCAAATAGATCCACTCCGTTAAATAAATCATGTTAATTGCTGATGTCATCTAAAATCGATTTTAAAATAGACAATAATACCCTTAAGAAAATATTGAAAGATGATTTTACCCTCTTTCACTTAAGGAGGGTAAAACCCCAAATTATCCTGTTTCTTATTGTTCTTCATATCTACTATCGGAATACACATTCATTGTTTCTGCAATTCGATTTCAGTTATTGAGGAATTCCAGAGGATCGAGGTCGAACTCACTCCTCTGAGGCTGAAGCCCAGCTGATTCAACCCAAGGCACGAAATGGATCTATCGCTCACCTTCCGCCGATCTTGTTGTGAAGACATATGTGGCTCACAAACAGTATAAGAGCATTAAGCCCTGGTTGAAGAGGAAAAACCAGCCGCCCGTGCCAGGGAATAAGGAGATTCCGCAGAGCAAGAAGGATCCCAACCGCCAGACCTAGCTCCCTTGGTTTATCTTTCCCTCCCTTCTTCTTCTTTGCTACAGTGGCACCGCAACTCCTTCTTCTTCTGTTGTATTGTGATCGTTCATGGAAGAAGAATTTACACAAGAAACAAACCCAATCTTCCAAGTGGAACAGAGAAAAATCCAGAAATTGCCATTTCTCCGTCTCCATTCATAAGAAAACCGAAGCAATGGAGTAACAAAGAACAATTGAAGATAATCTGCATATGAAAGCGGGAAATCGATCTGTTCCACACAATGAATGGGATCAAATCAAATGAAGCTGTTACACGTTCTCTGTTTCTACAATTCGATCTAGGTTATTGAGGAATTCCAGAGGATTGAGGTCGAACTCACGCCTCTGAGGCTAAGGCCCAGTTGGTTCAACCCAAGGCACAAGATTCCTTCAAGCTCAAGACCTTCTCCATCTACCAATGGAATCTTGACAATCCGACAAAACCCCAACTCCAAAATTTCCAGATTGATCTTAAGGAATGCGGTCCCATGGTCCTCGATGTCTCATCAAGATCAAGAACGAAATGAACAAGTACATTTCCCTCTGGATTACTCTAATTCCATTTCAATCTTTGCCCTTGATTGTGTTTCGTATAATTTTTTTTTCCTGCAATTTGTAAAGCATGCTTGCATGTCTTACAGATTTGAAATGGTGTTCATTGTTCAGTATAGTGTTTTATTTTCAAAATGCCCATGGAAGATAACCAAATCCAGATTAACTTCATCAGCTAAAAAGCTTCAATTCTCTGCAAAAATGGCAGCAAGTCTGATGCTTGACTCCACCTTTAGTGTCAACAAGATCACGTACGAGATTTTCTTCGTCTTTAAAAAAAAATTCCTCTCCTGTTATGAAGATCAAAAGCTTTTTCCCTCTGGAAAACATGATATTCAGGGAGAACGACGAAGGAAAAGAAAGAGGGGAGAACGATGAGGGAGGGAGAGAGGAAAGGAAAGAGTGGATTAGGGTAATATCTGAAGGGTTATATTAGTAATTTTAATAGTTTTTAAAAAATTTCAATTAAAAATAAAAAGGTTAAAAATGTCTAATGTTGTTTTCACTCTTCTCCGTCACTTATTTAGGTGTAGTTGATGTTTTTTAAAAGATGTGGATTGTAGGTGATGTTTCAAAAGTATTATGAGAAGTGACTAATTTTTTTTGAAATAATGAACTATAGTGTTAGCTGAATCTGTAATTCATCTTAATTTGTTTTGTTGTTTGGAAATGGAATTGTTTGGCCTTGCTTCTAGTTATGAACTTTTGTTTGATAACAACTGTGAACAAAGTAAAACAAGGAGAAAGGGTTAAACCAAGACCAAATAGGAGAGAGAGAAAGAGAGAGATGTTGTTGGTTGGGACTTGGGGTTCCGAAAGATTAGCGGGGACTGGGGAGGGACTTTTGCTCTGTAAATTTTGTTATTGTTGTTTCCTATTTGTCAAGTCGTAAAGGGAAAAAGATGAAAAGCCAAACCGGCGACCAGCTAAGCTAAGTCGGAGAGAGAGAGAGAGAGAGAGAGAGAAGCAAATGACCCGTTCTATATAAGTTTGTCATGTAACGTATTGATTAAGCAAGTCAAACGACATAAGAGGCGTTGGATGGAGAAAAGAAAGGGGCAAAGGCAAAGGCAAAGGCAAAGGCAAAAGGCAAAGGCAAAGGCAAAGGCAAAGGCAAAGGTGGGTCCATATTATCTGTTGGAGAGAACTGATGATATCTTTAATTCTTTATTTTCAGCGGGGGGCCATCTCCAAAGTCCAAAGAGGTGAAGTTAAAAGCATAAAACCAAAAGTGTCAGATCACATGATCAGCTGAGTGAGGGAAGATATCAAAAGTGGGTGAGTGAGATTTTTTCGATTGTTGTGTTAGCATCTCTCTATAATGCATGGGATTCCTGATTCCTGATTCCTGATTCCACCTTATATCTCTTGTGAATAAACCCTAAAAATAGTGATCAGTAACTCAGTAAGAGAGAGAAAGAGTGAGAGAGAGAGAGAGAGAGAGAGAGAGAGAGAGAGAGAGGTATTAATACTATTAACGGACGTAATAAGGTTGGTGTTTTTCCTCTTCTTCTGGGCAGTGTCTTCCGGATTGGGAATCGTCCATCCCTTCCATTCATTCATTGGGAACAAAAGCTGTTGTAACTTCATATTATAGAGAGAGTTAGTCTCTCACTCAACCAGTCAACCCAAAATGTGTCACACACGGTAACTCAGTTAACACAAACCAACAAAGATTAGATTGCTCTCCTACTCTTTCTCTTTACTCTCATGATCACTCGTCACTCGTCACTCGTCACTCGTCACTCGTCACTCATCGCCATTCCTATAAATTAAATGAAATGAATCTGGTTGCCAGCTCAAGGAATGTCTAGTGAGTCGTGTCCATTGAATTATCCACTCATGTTTCGTTGAGAGCGAGTGACTCGTCAAAAGTCAAAGTCAAAGTCCAAGCTACCCAACACGGTCAAACACTTCAAAGCCCCAAAACCCTCAACCCGGCCCACAGCTTTCAAGATTCAATATTAATGGAAGGTGGAGGGTCACCATTATTAATTGTTATTATGATCATTATTATATATCAATCATGTCTCTCTCCCGCTTCTATCGAGGCAGGCATCTTCCCCCACTGGGTTATATAGGGCTTCAAATTCTATATTTTTTAATTGGACAATCACACATTAATGGAATATCCACGACCCACCCATACTATATATTAGTATATTACTAATTACATATATCATTTCATACTTCTCTCCCCCCCTCTCTCTCTCTCTCTCTCTCTCTCTATAGAATCTTCGATTCTTAATTTGTCCTTCATGAATTAGAAATACCTATGAGGAAAGCCGTGTGGACCAAGTTAATCAAGGGGTATCTTATTGAATTATATTTTAAAATTTAATATATGATTAATCTTAGACCATATTCTCTAAATTCAATAATCAAAATAGACACATGATATACTCTACTTCACAGCTCCCTTGATTCATTAATCAAGCATTGGTTTATTAGTTTTTTTTTTAAATTTATTTATTATTATTTTTATTATTAAAATTCAATGATGCAATATCAGTTGAGAATTTAGATTACGTGATCTGGTTGGCTGTTGCCTTTTCTGGCAACACATGGTTTTAGATCAATAGGCAGTCATGTGGTTTTAGATCCATCCTATATATATTTAGACCAAACATAAGAAAATTTAAGAATTCACTCAGCCAATAGAATACTGTCTAAGATGGGATCCGCATCCTCTCCTCCCAATGTTCTGGGAGGACAGTGGCAATCTGCCTTAGATGGTCGCCACGTGGCTCTAGGTGAATCCGAGACCCACATCTGAGCCGACACCCCTTGTCAGCTGTGTGTCGGCTCGGACGTGGATCTCGGATTCACAGAGAGCCACGTGACGGCCATCCAGAGCAGGTTGTCACTGTCCTCCCAAAACCACTGGGAGGAGATGATGTGAATCCGTGTGGGATGGAATCGTTCTCCTAAATGCCATGTATAGAACTAGGGAAGGGGATGGTTGGCTATTGGGGTGTCAAGTAGTCAGTCTTAGTCGGGCTTAATCGATTTTCATTATTTTAATATTCTGTGACTATTTATTTAGCTAATAGGTTCCTCATTGGTGAGGCATAGACATGTTTATATCTGATATAGTCGGTCTCAGTGCATAATCAGTCTTATGCCAATTAGGTTAATCGATTTATAAAGGGGATGTAACGGGCTCAGGCCAAAGTGTAAATAGAAAAGAGAGAGATGTTGGGTTTCAAATCCTTAATTGTTTTCATTATATATTAGATACCTTCTTCTAAGATTATAAAAAGTTCTTATTAAGCTTGTGATCACCTATGTAAACAAAGACATACAAGAATTGAAGGAACGAGTGGAAGACTCAAGAAATGAAAGAGTAAGAGACGTTTCAATGTGTTAGGTTTTCTACTTTTAGGGTTTCGATTTATTTGGTCTAAATCAAGATTCAATTCGGTTTAAAAGTATATTTGGTTCATTTGGTCAAGTTACACGGTTGCATTGTGAATGCCCGTTTGATAATCGGTCTAGCCTAAGCTCAGCACGTCTAATAATCAGACCGTGCAAGCTTGAAATTGACACCCTTAGCTTCGCCAACTGCCATTGTCTCATGGCCTTGGATAGAAGATGGCATTCACTCACTTGCTCTCCCAGTTGGTTCTCCCAATCGGTCGGCTCTATCTAGGTCGAATAGGTTTCGTTCCTATACACTTGAAGCAAAACCAGAACATTAAAAAAATTTCTATTTTGGTCCGGTTTTGGTTTTGGGTTTTATCAAGATGGTTTAATGGCTTTTATCGTTCATTACTGGTTCAGTTTCCCATATATATTTAATTAAAAATTGACTTAAGGGGTTCTATCGCACAATTATTGGGATGGCTCTTTTCGATTTGAATTTCCTATATATATATATATATATATATATATATATATATATATATATATATATATTGTTTACTTAATGGGCTCTAATCAGATTGTTTCAATTTTAATTTGGACCCATTGGATCCGTTTGACATTTGGGCTCATAAATTATTTCCAAACTCTTACACAAAAGAAAAAAAAGAAGTTCCCAACCACGTTTGGTTTTTATTCAACTCGGGCCAAATCGTACTGGTTTGGTTTCAATTTTCTGATTGAACCCAATTCTCTTTCCCTTACATGCTTTGTCAATCTATGGTAACTAGTGCAGGATGAGGTTGGTGCTTTTCCTTCTGTGTCCACAGTCTATAAACTCTTGGTTTGGTCAATCGGTTGTTTGGCAACCAGATGGAAAGAAAAGAAAACCAATAATAAGTATACCCACCCCCCACCACTGGAAAATAAAAGAAGCTTGATTTGTTTGCAAGAATTTCTGTCTATGTTGGAAGACCTGCGTTTGTTTCTGTCCAATCAATCAGATCTCCTCTCCTTTCCTTTCCTTTCCTTTCCTTTCCTTTCCTCCCTCTTCCCTTCCCTATTGCCTGATTGGTTTTCTAAATTGGCTCTTTCTACTTGACACCGGTTAGGTTCTCTTGACTTCATTTCTTTCCCGTCTCGGACACGCATTGGATCATCACAAAAACCACAACATATCTATCTAATGTCAATATTGCCACATCATTATGCCAAGTGGCTAAAAATTTAATCATGAAGATACCTGTCCTGATGACCTTTGCCAAATTTAAACAAGTTTAAATTCGGTAATGACCTAGAGAAAGGGAAAAGGTGAAAGAGCCATGGGCCCCCAATGGCCCAATCGGAGAGAGAAAAGGAAGGAAAGTAAGAGTGAAGTCGTTGATCTTTTATGAGCTTATTTACCTAACGTGTCCCCATCGCGCATGTTACGCAGGGGGGCACATGGTCGGTAAAGACTCACAAGTAGAAGACTTAAGAGACACAGCAGCAGCACTAAGCAGCATTAGCCATTTGACTAATCTTAAACCTTCACCCCGCTTTCTCTTCCTTTAAGCCTTCACAGGCATGGTTTTAAGTTTTTCTGGGATTAGATCGATTGTATCAGTTAATCCGTATCAATATCGACCAATGCCGATACTGATAAGACAGACACTCACAGCTTCATTTTTTTAAATATGTTTTAATTTAGTATCAATTTTCAGAGTAACAATACCTTGAACTAAAAGTATGCTTACATGCCTAAGAGAGTGGAAGATGGCAACTCAGTGACCATCATGGTTCAAGGGTACGAATCGGTCTCACTAATTCCGGTTGACTCCGATCGAAACGGAATTGGCAAGAATCATCTGAACCACAGAAAAACAAATCGAATCAATCTACTGGAGTAACCCGATTTGATGCTTTGAAAATTTTGAATGGAACATGTACATAGAGTCTATTAATTTCCTCCGCTAATCACGCCATATCTTCTGGGATAGGTTTTTCAACGGAGAAATCCACTTTCGCCGGAAAAAAAAAAATTAAAACGAAGACTTCCATGGGGCGGCCGCCATAAATTTTAAAAAGTCATGGCCGGTTTTGGGAAAGCCTTTCAAAGTTCAAACCTAAAAATGACATTAAACAAACAAGGTGGACTTCGGTGAACCCATATTAAGATTATCCATCTGCTTCACTATAGGTGGGGGCCATCTTAATTACAGTTTGACTTTCCAACTGGATGATGGTGTTGGACTATTTGCTTGCCCTAAAATTATCTTTTTAACCAGCGATTAGTTTTTGATTAAGCTTTTTTTTTTTTTTTTTTTTTTTTTTTCCAGCAATAATGATTTTTAATGTTCAATTCTTCAAGCCACACCAAACTCAAGGAAAAGAGGAAAACACCCTTCCTAGGGTAGGAGTGTCAATTTCAGGTTTGCACCAGTTAATCCAAACGAATCTGATTGAGGAAGCTCGAAATCGGATCAATCTGATGTTTAAATGTGTCAAGTTTAGGCTTAGACTGATTGAACGGGCGTTCATAAAACCAACCGAATTAACCAATATATCTTTAAACCGATACAACCCTATGCTGAAAACTAAAATAGGCAAAACTTCTCTAACTCTTTTATTTCTTGAGTCACCATTTGTTCCCTCCATCTTCATCTTCGTCTACATGGGTGATTAGAAGACCAATATATAAGAGTTTTTTACAATCTCACAAGAAAGTATTTACTCTACAGCTAGATTTGAAGCCTAATAAAAGTTTTATACAATCCCACAAGAAGGTATCTATAATCATTTTGATATTAGTTTGTTTAAAGCTTGATTAGCGTGAGTCCGATTGTGGACTGGAAACGCTTGAATGACTAAACAGTCCGATCATAGTGCAAGGTGTTAAATAACCAAAAACCGATTAAGCTCGATACAAATTGACCAAGACCGATTGGTTAACACCCCCACCACAAGTTATATTGTATTGTTTAAGGTTGGCTATATATCCATCCCTAAGGATTAAGATGTTAGATTTTTGGGTTGAGGAAGAAATAAACAAATAAACGAAGTGTATTGTGCGCCCCACTAGATTAGTTAGATTAAGGACTGCGTAGCTAGGCTCTTCCTTTTCAAACCAATATATTTGCAGAAGAAATATTTTTCCTTTCTGATTTTTGGAAGCACAGTTTTATGACTGGACAACCTCTGCTTTGGATGGAATTTGACTTGTGAGCCCTTGAGATCTTCCTGGTCGGGCAGCTTGGTAGGGCTCAGTTGTCCACACATACAAAAGGTAGCTGAAATGTTTGCCCAAAGCATGTAAGACAGCACCATTCTCAAATGAAGTTCATTACAAATCTGACACCTTAAGTAACAAAGATGGCAGTCAGTGTGAGTGCATTTTCAACCCCCTTGATGAAGACCTTTATCAGAAACTCGTTAGAGAACTTAACCATAATTATGTTCTTTTTCTCTATCTTCATAATTATTGAAGGTGAACTTAGGTGTGACGGTAATATTGTCATATTGCAGTTTGGTGGTCACAGGTTTGAATCTTGAAAACAGTCTTTCCACATTGTGGGGATAAGGCTACGTACATTTTGCTCTCGCCAGATCCTACAATAACGGAAACCTCGTGCAATGAGGCACCCTCTTTTTTTTTTTGTTCTCTATCTCCATCCTCATTCTTATTGATCTTGATTGCAGTCAAAATATCCAACCCTACCAACATCATATTGATAATGCTGTCAGTTGGGGGGGGGCAAACAATGAGGCTAAGAAGATGATGGCACAATGCTCCCCATCCCACCCAGCCACACACCAATGTAAGTAGGTCATTTCTAATATACAACTGCAAGCTATTCTGAAAAGTACTGGTCCACTTTACCTGGATGGATTTACAAGACAACCAGCATCCATTTTCATTGATAAGCTCAAAAGGCTGCTCTGAAAGATTTGAGGGGTGAAAGTAGATCATCTAGAGAAAGATACAAGAGTGGAATTTTCTAAATTTTTTTTGGGGGTGGGGTGGGGGTGGGGGACAGTATGTCCTCAGTTATTTACCTTGTTGCACCCATTGGGGATACAGTTTGGTCAGTATGGTATTCTTTGCCTATGTGAATGATGCTTGCCAAAATAGCTTAATAATGCCCAAGGAAAACATTTAAAATAGTTATATAGGTAGGGTAGGAAGATGTTTATGACCAATTTGTGCATCCAGTGTGGTGGTTATTCCTATCAAATGATTAATCTGCATTTCACCAATCCAGCATTACCATTATTTTGCAAGAGAAGTGGCATTGGCCCCTCAAACTCCTTTTTTACATGGGGTGTTTTCATGGAATGACAATGACATGATATGAATGTGGCAACATACAAGCCTTAGAGCTTGGTATTGTACCTTTAGAATGGATGTTGCAATTCTGCATCTGTTGGTGCAGGTTGAAGGACCATAATGGGAGAACATCTAAAGTTGGAGAACCAACTTGTCTTGGAGTGGATCGGGCTCGTCTCAAGTTCGAAATGAACTTGAGAGTTGCCAGTGTCAGTTGGATGGCCGACACATGGCAAGTCGACAGATCCAACGGCCGAGTTGGTTAGCAGTTTTTTTTTTTTTTTTTTACTACAATAACTCTTACCAACTCAGCCGTTGGATCTGCCGACCTGCCATGTGTCGGCCATCCATCGGACATTGGCAAGTTTCAAGTTCATTTCGAACTTGAGACGAGCCCAATTCTCCTGGAGTAGTGACAGATATATTTATTTAATTATAGTTAGATTCTTTTGATGGTTAGGATTGAGCTTGGAGAAAACCACCAAAAAGCACAGGTTGTTGATATAATTTGCCGCTAATAAAGAGCATGAGGGATAACAAGAATAGCCTCTAAAAATGCTTGAAATTGAGATAAAATATTTGTTCTAAAGTTTTGCAGTTCTTTTTCTTCAAGAGAACTCCAAAACCTTGTCAATGGCTTGACAAACAAGTTCTTCTCATTCTCTACAAAACTCACTAATTCTTTCTCTTTGAAAGAATTAAGTTCTTTGCTTTTTTCCAAGTGAGTCTTTCATTTTCCAACTCATTTAGAGGTTAATTCAAAATTTAAAATTCAAATTACTCTTCTATTTTTCAATAAATTAGGCTCACTTCTATATGAGCTCACATCTTTCAAATGGGTTCAACTTCAACATTCCCATGGGGCTGGACCCAACATGGGCCAGTCCCAACACAAGATTCAATCGGGCATTGAAATTGTAGGAATTGTAAACTTTTCCTAGAGAACTAAGAAATCTGTCAAAGAGAATAGGATTCAGAATATTCGTTAAAAGAAATCCACCATCATAAATTCATAGAGCCATCAAATTGTGAATACCAACATATTTGCTAACAAATATAATGTAAGGGAATGGGCCTAATTAATTAAGCCCATTGCCCCTTCTCATTCCAACCAGTGATCGTAATTTCGGTTTCGTGCCTGGTTTCGGTCAGGCCCAAAACCGAAATTTCGGTGGTTTCGGTCAAAATTTCGGGGAAACATGGTAAAAAAAAATTATAGTTTCGGATGTGGTTTCGATGGCTATAAAACATGTTTTTTGAGTTCAATTTTATTATGTAATGTAATTTTTACTTCTATAACATATCTACTGAATCATTTGCACAAAAACAACATTATAAATGGTAATTCTATGTCGACACTATAACATGATAACGCATTAAACATTGAAAAGGATAGTAAATTAAAAACTAAAGAAGAAACAAAATTTAATGTTCAAAAGCATTCCAAAACACTAACTTTAATATTAAGATTACATAAAATAAATAAGTCTACTAAAATGAATCAAATCCAAGACGAGTGTCTAGACAAATCTAATCCCTAACCCTGATACCATTGTTGTTGCCGATAACGGTTGCATCACATACGTGTCCCACATCATAATGTGGGACCAACTATCCTCTACCAATGCGTGCACCATGGTCCTCATCTTGTGTGGAACCAGGATACAGACTCTCTCCCGTGAAACTGATGGGATCGACGTGGCTCGGGTGCGTCTCCATGTCATGTTCCTATCTCCTTTAATGTTGCACTTCTACTACCACCGTACCACCATCACCACCGCACCACCATCACCACCATCACTACTCCCACCAATATCACTGTCATCATCATCACCGGTTTGTGTATGTGTATGTCGTGTTCCGTGTGGGGAGTAGGTGAACAGTGGTATCATCACTAATATCATCTTCAAATGGTTGCGTGTTTGTGAGTGAATGTTACCCTCGATGCTATAAAGTCATCAACATCCACTCGGTTGGAAAGCAATTTGACTATTAGGCCGACCTCGGGCTCATCTAGAACAGGCTCACCTCGATCCCTCACCCACTCATACAAGGGATCCTCCACCTCTTCGTCCACCTCGAAGATCTCACTCAATTCGATCGGGGTGATATCTTTTCCAAGCCGGCGAATGTTTTCTTCCCTTAATCTCATATTGTAGTGGACGTAAACGAGGCTCTCTAGCCTTTTAACACCCAAACGGTTCCGCCTCTTTGTGTGTATGAGGGAGAATGTGCTCCAATTGCGCTCGCAACCAGAGGCAGAACACGTCTGTGATAGCACTTTAATTGTTATCTTGCACAGGTTTGGAGAGTCTCTTCCATATAAAACCCACCATTCAGCTACATGATAACATAAAATGGTTGCATTAGAATTATATCCTAAAATACTAATATATAATTCATAAAAAAAAAAATTAGAACCATAGGACTCACCAGGGCGGTTGTTGAACGTGCGAGAATTGCGCCTCCCTCCCAAAACATCCACTTGCATCTCCGAAAGATTTGATCTAAATCCATTGCATTAGGTATTAGCATTATTTTGCAACTTGTAACTTTCCATAATAAATATTAGATATTACCATAAGATAGATTAAACACTCACCTCTTGATTTGCATCGGATTGGATACGTGGATCAGGGTTAAGCTTTGCCACCACATCTTGAACTGCTTCTATCAAATCCTGTCTCATCCCAAGATTGTCTTTGTATTGATACTTGGGATTGAGATAATATGCTAAAGAGAATAAAAATTAATATTTTCAAAATTCAACAAATCCTCTACAACTTACAAGAAGTTAAATTTATGTAAAAATAAATAAAGAACTATTTCCTTACCACCTTATGTAGTGGATGTGAGAGTTGCTTCTCCAGGCTTCTCAATGATTTTGATAAACCCTACGTACCCTCGTAGGCATCTACAACTTGAGCTTTCATCGGTTCCATTGCTGCCCATAAATGCGGTAGTGTGGGTTTTTTTTTGTGAATCAACCATTCTTAGGACTTTGACAAGGCTCTAATATCATTTACAACCTTCTTGGATCATCCTAGAATAAGTCATCCGAAATTGTTGATTGCGCTTAACCGACCACGAGGAGTAGAAGACCCAGGCCAATTAAACCATTCTTCGAAGCAAACATGGATCTTAGACCGGACTTTTTTGTCTCAAAGCTTTTTAGAGCAATGTAATTAGTGGCAAACCTAGTCGGACCGGTCTTACTAAATCCCCCCACATTTTGTCCTTAATAATTGGAGAGCATGACCATGGTTGTAAACAAAAGTACTCACCTATCTTGCCTTTTCTACAACATCATTGATAATACTAATACTCCCCATATCTTTCAACATAAGGTCTATGCAATGAGCGGCACATGGAGTCCAAAATAATTTATACCGTGATTGTTCATCAATCTTTCCCCGACTTTCTTGAAGTTCTTTGCCATTATCCGTGACAATTTGGACAACATTGTCTATCCCCATGCAACCACCTCCTTCACAGTTTGTAAATATATGTTGAATCTTTTCTATGCTTTGAAGCATCCACGACTTTATGAAAATTGTTTTTCCATCACACGACACCATAAAATTGATAGAGATTGTCTAGTGGGTCCCGTCCAACCATCACACATGATTGTAACTCCATAATTCTCCCAAAATGGCTTCAAATGCTTTACATACTCTTCACATTCCTTCTTGTGTTGCGGTAAATATGTGTTGTAGAGCTCATGGTGTGGGCCCCTTCACTCCTAGGCCGCTGGCTTGCCACATCTATCATGTTCGGTAATATGGACCGTAGTAGCATGTGCGGGGAATATTATTATAAAAAAACCACTTAGCCATAGCATACCCAACTGCCTCCTTTGAGTTTGTCCAATAATGCTTGAGATTTTTTTGTCTTTTTTCTTGCCCCGGGAAATAGTGCGGGATCACTAGAGAGGATGTCTCTTCTGGGCCATGGCGTGGTAGTAGGGGGTGTGATGATGACCCAAGCCCGAGCCTCTCGAGATCTCCTAAATGGTGGTGGGATCGTGGCTTGGGATTTACATCTACTGTCTCTCTCCTCCTCCTGTGTCCAGGCCCCGGAGCTCCGCAGCATGTCCACTAGAACTAGCTCCCCCGAACATCGCCTCCTCCTATCCTCCTCTATCTCTAATGTCGTTTATTGGCACTCATGGCTCGTCTCACATTCTCTTCCTCTAGATCCCGGTAGTCGGGGTCATCTAAGTTAGGTTCCTCCGGATCATAGTCCTCCTCGCCGAGTACGGTAAACTCCTCTCTAAGCATGCATCTTCAAATTCCGCCTTGCTGCCCTCTTATGTGTCTTCCCTCGTATCCCACCCTTCACCTCACCATGGCTTTTTTAATCTCTGAGGGACACGGGACATCCAGTTACATTACCATCCCCACCGGCTAGATGCCACTTCAAACGAGTGGCCCCACCTCCTCCAATTTTTTCTTACAAGAGTTGCATTGGGAGGTCCTCTTGTTAGCATCAAGGGGAGTACCATGCCTCCATGCAAAGTCCCGGATCCTTGTGAGCCGGACATTATGTTGCTAATAGCCTAACACAAGTAAACATAATGAAATCCTAAATTAGCAATTTAGCACCCAAACTATAAATGAAAAACAAAACTGGTTACAACGAATTGAGTCATCCACCAAAGGAAGCTTATTTTAAATAAACTATTAAGGACTTGATTAGGAAAGCGTATTGTATCTTGCGAAATATGTGGTTAATAGTGATATTGGAAAACCAAACATTGTGCATAAATATGTGGTTAAGGACAACTTGCATGGAGAGGATATTGGAAGCTATCTGTTGGAGTGTGCACCAAGGATGCCAGCTGCAAGTTACATTTAAAGTTTCTATTTTTGTGTGGGTGTGTGCTATAAGCAAAGTTATATGCTTGAAATTTTATTTAGTTTATATTTTACGCGGAAGCAATCAAACCTTAATACTAATGATACGCTTACGCATGTTAGCTCTCTCTTTCTCTGTGATCTTTGCTTTTTGGTAGGAGTGAGTTTGTGTATTTAGTTCATAATTCTTGACTGTTCCTAAAAATTATAAAGTAGGAAACAAATGAAGAAAGGATTTGATAAATTTTCACCAATAATGGATGAAATTACAATGCATCAATTGATTTAACCGCTACCAAAAATAAATCATTTAAAGCTCTGAGATTCCTAATTTTGTAATTATAATTATTGAAACAAGTTACAATTCAAAAGAATGCATGGAGCTAATGATTAGAGGTGAATATGAAAGAGTTTATTTATTTATTTCAAGTCTATGTGATTTAGGATTATATTTTTATCTTCTTTTTGTTTTGAGTACCGACTATGGTTATTTGCTTGTGGCCCTATTACATAGTCGGGCTAGAAAGGATATCATTGGAGTACTAGACAAAATGGTTCCTGAAATTAGAGAAGGATCTGTTGGGGACTCTGCAAAGAAAAGCGCATCAAGTCTTAGAAGGAATCATCTTGAAGGTTTGCGAGTCATTGCCAATGTGATAATCATCACCAAAACTAGAAAAGAGAGAATTTCGACAGAGGAATTACTTGCCGCGGATGGGACCTTTACATGTTGATCAACTAGACTTCAATTTCGTCTTCGAGTTGGTCTTTTCCCGGGTTATCTTTTTTTTTTTTTATGTTTTCTTAGTGTACTTTCTTTATTAAGGGGGTAGCTCATGAATTCAACTTTCTTTGAACCTATCTATCAAATAAACGAGAAGAAAAAATGTCGGTTTCCTCTATGTACCATGCAGTTAGAATGACATATGTGCTATGTCAATTCGTATAACATTTATTCCATGACATGCCTTGGTATCTACAAACCCTACCAATCGGAGGACACGAAATGGTTCATCAAAAAAAGGAAGAATAAAGGAGTGTCAAGAGGAAGGGGAGGAGAGAAAGCGTGAAAGACCCGTAGACACTTTGCCCGGTGTGTAGAGCCTTTTCTCGGATTGTGATTGGATTGTGAGGATTTTGGGCTCCACGGACCTGAGGTGAACACCATCGAGACTCTCATTTATGTGGCACGTGTTTCATGTGGAGAAGATTGGACCCACGGGGTTAAGGGCCTTTAAGCATCGTCCGGATACGGGGTTTGACACCTTTTGAAGCCGGTCAACTCTTCATGGCCAAGACATGACCTGCTGGTCTTCAAGGTCTCTGGAGCAAGTGTAGCACAAATTTTGAATGGGACGGAAATGGCAATAGATCAACATCCCCCACTCCAATAGATTCGCCTACTCCCCGAATTTATTAACTATTGCAATACTAAGGAGAAGAAATGGGTTAAAATAAAAAAAGTTAACCAAAAGTAGAGGAACCGAATCAAATTAGTACTTAAAAAATAACATCTCAAAGAAAAGTGATTCAATAAACCACTTTCGATAATACATACACCTTCATAAAGCGGCTAATACAAGCTTATCTATAATTTCGAATTGCGATGGTCAATCGAATCACAAATCTCGGACAAAATCGGATTCTTGAATTGGAAAACCAAGAAGGAATATATCAACCAATACAATCCTCGAAGATTCCCATTGTTATGAACATGGATGCTCTCTGCAAATGTTCAGCTTTAGAAAATAAAAACCATTTCATTCCGGTGTGTCCCGTTAATGGAAAGCCCGCAAAAAGGTAAGAGTACCATTATTGTGAATCTCAAGACCAAGATGCCAAGATGCCAATATTTTCTTATTCACGACCAACTAAGAAGTTGTCTATGGTGCACTTGATGCCCGGGTTGCATGGGAGCAGAATTTTCTCATAGCATCCTTGAAGCGGGCATTATTTGCTCTTGAGAAGGAAAAGGCAGTGGCATAGAGTTGTTCAAGTATGAATTACTTTTTTCGTTTGTGTCGCCTTATTCACATACTCTATTTTTCTTTTCAAAATTTCTCTAGTCTAATTTGTTCTTGATATGGACTGCTTATCTGTGTGCATGCATGGGTTTGGGTCTATTCCGGTTGGCAACACTGAAATTTCGAAGGTTTAAAGGGATGACCAATTGTTGAACTGAATTATATAGTTGAAAACGAAGAAATAGAGTAGATACCCTCACAAAACAGGCAGATCAGCAAGAAGAATTGAAAGCTGAGATGGAACAAACAAAGAGATCATGCCCTCGCAGACAAAAAAATTCTGCCTCCGTATTTTAGATCTAAAGTAAAACAAACAAATCATAGTAGATAGTAGGGGGAATAAGGAACTAAAAGGAAGTGGAAAGACTTACAGGAAGAGAATAAGAGATGAAAGAGAACCTCCAAAAGTTATCTTCATTCAATGTTCAACTTCAGTCTACCCTTACTATGGTATTTAAAAGAAAAGTTACAGAAGTAAAACTAAACTGTTATAACAAAAACAGAAACCTCAAAAGTCATAGTAGAGTCCAAATAGAACTCAAACTACATGTATGAATCCTATCCGATGCTCCCTACTAAAAAATAAATATAAAAAAAGCAAAGAAACTTTGTGCGATGGAGGAATCCAAAAAAACCTCAAAACGAGTCCAAATAGAACTCAAAATACTAAATGTTGGCTACTCGGAGTTGATTGTCGAAGGAAAAATTGGTGATTCACTATCGTCAACTTCGGAGAAGAATACATAAAACGTCGTTGCCAATCTCGGTCAAGAGGCTCACCGAATCTAAAGAAGAATACAAAAGATTCGTCGCTACCGAAATAACTCTCTCCCTAAGATTAAATCCGAGGACTTGTAAAGAGGGCGGAGAAAGGAAGTTCCCAACTTCCCATCCCTTCTGTCGAACTACGTTACCCAACTTACCCTATAGCAACTCCAAGATCGGAGGCTTAAAGAACAACTGCAGAAATTGAACAAAGATGAACCTGGTAAGGCAATAAAACAATCGAATGGCGGGCCATCTCGGCTTTTCTTTGATGCATGTCGCTACAGGTTTCACCTCCCCCACCGTTTCTCTTGTTATCTGCTCAAAAAAACCCAAGATTTTGATTAGAGAACTTGGGGAAAATAAAACAATAGAGAGAGAACCCAAAAACCCAAGATTTTGATTAGACATTAGAGAACTTGGGGAAAATAAAACAATAAGAGAGAGAGAACCCAGATGAAGTTGCGGACCTCTTTGCACATGAGAGTCTCTTGAAGCAAAAGAAACCAATTAAAAAGCAGGGGGAGTGACAGAGAAAAAAATAAATTTAATTAATCTTCGAGAATGATTGTGCTCTACCTGTAAAACATGGCCGCCCCACGGTGAACTGTTTGAGAGACCAAACCCATTAACCCAACACTCCCACCGCCATAGACAAGATTCAGCCTCCTCGAAACCCGCGGAATCCCAACATAAAAAGGGTCGAATCAAGAACAACGAAAAAAATGGAAGAAATAGATGAATTGGGTATTATGTAAAAAGGATAGAGAAATCAAAACTCACAAGCTCTTCCCTAAATCAAGGGCAGCATCTCGATAGCGGTTCTTCTTGCTAGTACTACTCCCACGAAGACACGCACGCTTAAACCCGGACTTCACCTGTTTTTTCATCCATTTCGATTTCTCTCCTCCCGCTCTCTGATTCCCACCGGATGATCTCAACAACGGAAGGAGTACTGTTTTATTGTATGAAACTACTATTGACTCCAAGAATAAATAGAAAAGGTCTTGGAGACACTCGAAATTGAGAGTGATATGAGAGATAGAAAGGGAGTAGACTACAAAGCTGAGAGAATTCTTTTCGGGAGACAGATGTTAGAGAAGGAGATGAAAAACCACCGATTTCGGAAAGTGTCATAAAAAATCTGAGATCGAGAGAGTGAGAGAGATTCAGGGCTTTCGGCCGCAACATTTCGACTGATTTCGTCGAAACATCTATTAAAAGCCCTAATTCGGTCCGAAACTACAAATTCGGACCGAATTTAGATAAATGTCATACCGCCAGTAAAGTTAATTTCGGTTTTGATAAAAACCGATACTTATCGGCCGAAATCCAAAATTTCGGCCGAAATTCTGAACCATGATTCCAACAACTTAAGTGTAATGATGGGCCTGATTAAGTCAGACCCATTACCGGTATAAGTGAATACGCATGGGGCTGATCACTCGAGGAGAGGAATACACACAAAACCGATTCTGCCATTCTATAACAGAATCCCCTTCTCTCTCTCCCTTAAGCTTCTTCTCTTTTCTCTCTCCATCGATTTCAGTTTCTAGTTTAGTTTACTTGCTATTTAGTTTCAATATTCAATCAAACAAAAACATATTTAGTCACGCAAAGGAAATCCAATCCATGAAGTTAGTGTGATTTGCACCACCACCCTCATTCTGGAGGAGGTAATTTCATTTTTCTCCTTTTCCCTCCTTGCATACAGTCTTAACTGTCAACAAATACAGGCCCATTTGGATTGGTCATTGAAATGATATTTATGCCTTTTGTCACAAAATAAAAATGAAAATAAAGGGTTCTTATATACCCTTCATAATTATGACCTCTATGGACCTCTATAGCAAGGTCACACCTGCTTCAACGTCCCAGACAACATTGAGCAGAATTTCAAGGGCCTCCAATTTGCTTGCCTTGGAAAGATTTGCACTGATGAAGAATCCTAAACATACAAGGATGATTATAGTTCTTGAGAATTCCCAACTCATGGATGAAGCAAGCACCAACTGAGCTTATGACAACATTGGGAAACCACAAATGAAAACTCCTCCAAGGAGGATTGGTTGGCTCTCTACAACAACAACAACAACAAAAAAATAAAATAAATAAATAAATAAATAAAAAATTAAATTTCACATGATGCTAATAGTAGAGATGCTCAAGAATAAACTTACATGCTATTTGCATAAGCATGATAGTTAACATTGGATATTCAGAAATATCTTCTTAATTTCACATTGATAATTAGGTGATTTGTTAGGACTGCGAGTCTGAAAACAATACTTCGACACACATGGTATCATTGAGAAACAATAGGAATAGATCCCAACAACATTTCAAATTTGAAAATGTTCAACAGCATTTCAAATTTGAAACCATCAGCAAATCTGGAGAAATTATAGAGAAATAATAGAGAACGACTCCAACCATACTTCCACTTTAAATTACCTTGTAAACGTATGTAAATTTGTAACAACCTCCTTGATCATTGGGATATAATCCAATCGGATCAATGCTGTAAAATCTGTAAAAGCTCTATAAATAAAAGAGCCGTATGAGAGTCCCAGAAATTTAATCCAAAGTTTTCACGATTAAATTTCTTTATTACCTTTGTTTAGAGTCTTGTTGTGACGATAAAGTTGTCATATTACAACTTAATGGTTATGAATTCGAGACATAAAAACAGTTTCTTGCATTGTAAGGATAAGATTGCATATATTTTGTCTCTCCCTTGACCATAGTAATGGAAACCTTTGATCTCCGGATCAAATCCTATTCCACCTTCACTTTTCTACTTCGAATCCTCCAACCATATTTCCTCCCCATCACTCTTCCTCCCCCTCTCCCTCCCCCTCAAAAAAGAAAAAGAAATCAAAAAAGCAAAATGAAGGGATGTTCTCCCCAGATATATCCTTTGAAAATTTATGTATTGTCATAATCCCCAACTCTCAACTAATTAAGAGGCTTCCAAATGAAAAAAAATGAGAATCAATCACAATTTTGACATTAAAGATGATTGGAAAATTAATCCTTTCATGTCCTCGTATTGATATGAGGAATATCTAATAGTTGCCAACCATTATACCATGTACTGATATACACACACAATGTATGTAAGACGTCTAATTTTTTTTTTGTTTTTGATAACTAGGCGTCAATAATTGAGTTTTCTATTTGGACAGAGTTTCAAAGAGTGAAAAATTTGCAGAAAATGTAAAAAGTTTCTAGTGGTGGAAATCACCACATCCGAAATCACCATAACTATCACATGTCACATGTCATATGTTACATATGACAGTTCAGATGGAATTGACATCATACCTAAATATCGATGTAAAATTTAATATATGGCGAATCAACATCATACCCTAATTATCCAACTATTAGAATCCACACGCATCACTCTTTTACTTGGCAAAAGAGACAAAAAAAACATGGCGTGTTCATGTGTTCATATGAAAATCAGAACCTTTTTTTCCCTCAAATTTTCATCTATCAGTAATGTCATGAGTTGGTGATCATAAATTTTCTAGCCGACCTCCTTCAAATGTATATACACCATAAAAAATAGGATCTTCCAAAATAGATTTACCTACAAATAACATTAATACACCAAAAAATATTTAGGAATTGACCATAAATGCACTTAAATGTTATCAAAAAATCAATGAACCTTATTTCTTGCAGTTAGCCTTATTATTAAGCTTTTTAAATAAAAAATTAAAAAAATATGAGGAAACGTATGCCTTCCAATTTATAAAACTTTTGAATAAACAAAAATAAAGATATGTGAGAGACTGTTTGCTTTTTCTTTCCGATTCCATTTTACTGGGTTTAATGGAGTGTAGACTGATCCCTGTCCGGTTATGGATTCTACAACCTTGACTCCTTGTAGACTTAACCAGTAGTAAAGCGGCCCCTGATCTTTTGTTTGTTTTATCAGTACTTTATTTGGGTAATCCAATCTAACGAGGATGATTAACAGTCGTAGAAATCTGCAATTCTTTTCAGTCAAATCTTGAAGACTTCAAATTACGGGATACATTCACAAGTTCACAAATCACAAGTGCATGATCAGGACGACGACATACCAGACAATACTCAAATGATCAAGTCCAAAGAGAGTTACTAGCTGGTACTCAATATTAACGGATACAAATTAAGGACTTTAAAGGCTCTAGCTAAAGGCACTTGGAGGTGATACAAATAATAATGGTGCTTGCTACAAATGTGAATAAGTAATTAATACAGCCTAGCTACTTAAAATGATATTAAGGGCACTTGGAGTTGCCCTTGGAGTTCTTCAAGTCTCTGTAGCAAGGGCACTCGTCCTTGTTCCCGTAAGTCCCCGAAGGAACACAATTGCACTGCTGGCAACATATTCCACAGTACTTGACGCAACGATCCTTCACTCCTGCTTTCGCGCACCTGGTATTGCACTTTGAGTCGCACGTACCTCCCGCTAATTATTCAACAGAAAACCAACCAACCTTTATCAGACACTTTATCAGACACTTCAAGTTCTGACTACACCATAAACACTAAACTTATAAATCCAACAACTAATAAAGTAACTCAATTAGATAAAATAAAAACTTAAAAGTAGTACCTGCGTCTTGAGCCATGGCGGACTGAAGAAAAGAAGAGGTGAGGAAAAGTGCCATGAACAGCAAAGATGCCAACATATACTTCTTCATCTTCCCGACTAGATAGCCCAAGTCTGGCTTAATTCGTATGAAGCGAAAAGAGATCAGAGGAAATTACAAGTAGTTGCAGAGAATATTGAACCTTCAAGTTACTCTGAGGGATTGTCGAAGAAAGTTGGAGAGAGCTGAGTGGGTATTTATAGCAAACGAGATGGTAAAGGAAAGGGTACCATTACTCTCTCTCACTCTCACCACTCATAAACCTTTGCCAACGGACGCACACAATCTGACAAGAAATTTAAATATTAAAATGAAACTTAAAGAAATAGAGCAATTTACAGTCTGTCTGGTGAGAGACTATTCATTCTTTGGTTGGAAGCCAGCGATGAAATTGGCTTTATTTGCTGCGATGACCACCACCTAAGTACGAGAGCGAGAGAGAGAGAGAGACATTACGCGGTTTCCGTAGCTGAGAAGTTTGGTGCCATTTGGATTCAAATCTTTTTTTCTCAGTGATTCGCAAAGAGGGAGAATGGGGTTCGGAAGAATCCAAAATTTTCGTCTAAATCAATAAGCAAAACTGATAAGAGAGGTCGATTTGGATGAAGGGTTCTGATTCGTCTGAATTCATGTGTCGATTATCTAACGAGCGTCTCCTCCTCCCCAAAATGAGTGGGAAGAGAAAATATGAATCCGGTGGCACCTTTCTTGTCTCTCTTCCCTTTGCTAGCTGCAGTCAATTTATGCTACAGTAATCTACATACGTAGAAGGTAGAAGGTAGAAAGCGAAAGAGAGTGCCTTGAAAAGCGGGGCTGGTTCGCTGGTCGGTTTGATATTGGTTATTAATTGTCCAGGGAAATCACCGAAAGGTCGGAAGACTCTAGAGAGAGACGTGCGGTAACTTTTAGGAAGGCTTTAACTATTTAAGGACAGACGGATGGGTGCCTTGGGAGTGCAAGCAGCTCACCACCAGTGGTAACCAACGTTACTACCCTTGGGAAGTGAACCGGACTGCTGTCTTTGGAATCAAACCCAATCTCGAGGAAGGACCACGTAATCGATAAAATATCTGGTAAAGCAGAGAGAGGACCTATCCCCCCATGAATGTAATGGGACATGCACTAACTCATGCGTTCAATGCACTACCATCAAATTTCAAAACAAAATCAAAAACAAAAACAAAAAGGTTGGGGTACTATGAAAGTGACACGGGAGAGTTGTCAGTTACCGTCAGTGTCACGTGAACTGTCGGTGTCTTTGTAGTATTCTGTCTTTCCCAACTTATGAGATTCACCCACTCGATCAGCATCCAGAGGTTTATCAGAGGAAATTTGGAACCAACAGTTTTTCACTTTACATGCCATTTTATGCTGAGAAATTTACAAGTGTCGGGATTCTGCAATTTTTAACCGCACTTGCAATCCTCCATTGACACTATGGTCGTCAAAGGTCAACTCCTTTGATTATTGAGTTCATGAATGTAACGGGGTGTAGCTCACTGATTCTATCAAGTTCATGAATATAAGCAGGTGTAGCTAGCTCACTGATTTTATCATCTATATATATACGTGTACTTTCCAAAAGTTGTCATCACCATCGATGTTATATGGGATTCATCTCTAGAGTGGGGATCCACTAAATATGAACAGTGATGAAATCCCAAGAAAGATACAAGTACAATTGCAAATGAACTATATTAAAGCGCCCAACTCAAGTCACTCCAACATGTTGTTGGTCTTTCCATCTTACTGCCGTTGCTTTTCATTCACACCCTCTTATTAATGGGTTTGGGTTGCTTGGGCATTGACCTTTCCCTTATGTGTTCTTGGATTTGAATTCAAAACTTGCATCATTCGACACCTATCTTCAGTGAGGTTCTTGTTATTGTTGGACTTTGTATTATCATTATTGACAACTTGACTGATGTGACAATATTTGTGAGCATTCAGTCAGATGAATGACGAGAGAGAGTTTCAATGTAGGAGAGAGAGTGTCAGTGCAATGGCAAAAATGGAGCAACCTCGCATGTGTGCTCTACAGTGTTTTACATGTGTTTCAGATGGTTTGCAGCGAGTTAAATGACATTCTATATCAAGTTTGATGAGAGAAAATGTTTGTGGACCCCACTAGTGATGTGGCACAGCTTCTCTGATGATGTGGCCGAGTTTCTGATGATGAAACAGTATTGCGACATCTTAAAGTAGAAATGAAGAGAGTAAATGAAGAGAGAGAGACTGTAGAGAGAGAATGAGGAGAGAGAAACAATGGGTGGGACCCACTGGTGGCCAGCTTGGCCGAGGACACACTGGTGACCAGCTTGGCCGAGGACCTGTCGTGGCACCACATGGCCAGCCGATGGCACAGCCAGCAGGCCAACCGTGTAGCAGCACAACAGGTGCTAGCCATGACACGCACAAGCAGCAGCAGGCCCGCACAAGGTAGCAACAGCCGCAAGCCTAATGCCTCATGCCATGCACCAAGCACAGCAGCAGTCAGCAGGCTCGCAAGGCAGCATGTCGCATGCTAGTAGCCGAAGCCACCAGCACCAGCTAGCCCGCAGGCCCACTGTCGCATGGCTTCTAGCCGCTTCCTAGCATGCCCATGCGCATGGCCGCGCACAAGGTCCTGGTGCCCCCCCCCCCCCAGTTAGCCCTCCATGTGTTCGACATAATGGCTAGAGAGAGTCGGGAAGAAATCCGGTTACAGAAGTCCTTTTGGAGAATGTTTAAGGGCATTTTCGGTAGAGAAATATGAAGAATATCCGAAATCGGCCCCCCAAAAGCAGCCAGCATGCGAAATTCTCATCGGATGGCCTTCAAAGTTGCAGGATTACATGTGATGCGGAGATAGCGTCGAGATTCCATCGCGCACTCGTTGATTGGCTGGAGGTAGGTTAAAGAGTTGAGCCGCATTATATTGAAACGGCGCCTCGATTTGGTGTCGTGCATATATGGTGCGGCGTGTGCGGATCTCAATCTAACGACATTGATCAGAGCCGATTTTCGGAGGCGCTAATTATGCGGATCTGACAAACCACGATAAATCCCGCCTTTTTAAGGTTATCCAACGGCTAGTAGAGAAGATCCCATCTCCGCCAATGTGATCTCAACAACTCATCGGCGCGACGCAGCTACGGTGCGGCGCGGGTGCATGTATGGTTTGGAAAGATTCTCTTTCCTTATTTGTTACTGGCCAAACTGTAAACTACCATAACTTTCTCATCGAGCTCCAAATCGGTCCGTTCAAGTTGTAATTTCCATATTTTCGGATGCTATATACATTGGGCGCTGTTGGGAGTCGAAAAAATTACAGAGAAAAATTGAAAAGAACGTTTTGAAGGCAGAGAGAAGGATTTCTAGGGTTTCGTGTCTATGAGAGTAATCAATCACCAACTACTTCTCTGTGCATCAATGGAGTGTTAAATCCCTATGAGAGGTCAGTAGAGCGTTTATGTTTACATTCATGGTGATTATGAGTTATGTGGAAGAGATTGGAAGCCTGTGAGCGAGGTGTGCTATATGAATCAAGTTTTACTATCATTAAAGGCTGTTCAAGGTTTCTCAAAGCAGTGTGGAGCTTCAAAAATTATTACTGGCCATTCAAGAATCGGTTGTGAGATTTTTTAATTCCCTATCCTCTTTAATGTTTTCTATGCATTGTATGCTAGTATATGTGAAAGAAAAAAATTGAATACCTATCTAGTATGGGAAAATTTGTAAGACAATTCTATTAGCCTAAAAATTGTTATTTGCTTTCCCTGGGTGCGGGTTAAGCGTAATGTGTTCAGTGGGTGCTGAACATTGTCTGTTAAGCCTGAATCTTGGCGTTGGTGCGCTCTGTCAATTTTATGCTGGGAAAACCTAGGGTTAGTATCCTTGTCTTATTAGAGACTAAAAGTTAAGTATTGAGTAAAAACGGAGTTCGTTGGGCATTACTCCGTGAACTAGCCATCACATACTATGTTGGTGAACCACGTAATATCTCTATATTCATTGTTTTTATTTTTCTGATATATTTTGGAGTACGTGAAATGGCTTGCAGGATGGGTGTGCAGATCTGGTAGACCTGGTCACTGAGTGGTAGTGAGGTAGATTTGCATGCGTTTGTGTGTGTGTGAAAAGTTAGGTCTCCATCAGCTCTGGGCAGTAGTAAATAATTAAGGAGAATTTTTAGACACTGATTCACCCCCCTCTCAGTGTCATATCAAGTTCATCAGTTATATGTCTTAGATTACATTTGATACTTACTTGAGATCCGAGTTTGTTGCAATATGTGAGAATTAGGAAAATAAGTCCTCTCATGCCCTTGATACTGGCAATGGAAATCCAGTAACTATAGTTTACTGTGTACACATGCTGATGTATTAAAATATGCACATAGTGGATAATAACCACTGAATTTCCTCTTGCCTGTATGAGGGGCATGAGATAATTTGAATCCGAGAATTAGATAATGATATTAAATCTTTTGTATTCATGCTTCATTGATTTGATGTGTAATGATAAGGTTTGTTTACAAAACTATCTCACAAATTCAAATATAACTCTATAAAAATAAAAAAAAAAAAATTCAAATACTACACAATAATCTTTTAAAATTCAAAACACTTTTAAACCATCGTTTGTTGTGAACCACAGGTGGCCAGATGTCACTGAACTAGGTGGTATGCTGTGAGACACCTTAAGACTCCTTGCCTCTTGTTCGTCACCTTTCAGGGCTCGATCCTTTCCCATTGGCTATCCCGTGGTATGCTGTGAGACACCTTAAGACTCCTTGCCTCTTGTTCGTCACCTTTCAGGGCTCGATCCTTTCCCACTGGCTATCCCTTTCTCTGTTATTCATGCCATTTTAATTCTTCAACAATGTATCAGTGGTTGTTCTTAAGATCAAGAACAGTTTTGCACGTAGTGTAATTATTTGCTCCCTCTTGCATGGCTGCCAACAATGGATTCTGGGTCACCTCGTTCCCATGACTTCAGTTGGAAACCTTTGTATTTTTTTTTTTCAATCGTGGATGAATAAAATTCAGCATTTTTCCGGATTGCCTATTGGTACTAGAAGAGTAACAATTCTTCTAGTACACTCTTTAGATGATATGTGTCCCAGTCATTTAACCGACAAATTTCCTTTGGCTAATATATCTTTTTTTTAATTTAATTTTTTATTCCCCTATTATCTCTTATTTTAATGGTAACTTAATTGAAATGAAAGTTTTTTTTTTTTTTTTTTTTTTTTTGGAGTAGGTAGAGCGCCAAGGAGAATTGAACTTATAATCTCTTCATTTTGAGGTGTTTGCCTTTTGCCAACTGAACTATCCCTTTGAGGTTGAAATGGAAATTAATCCCTCATGATCTTAAATTGGTAATTTTTTTGGGAAAAAAAATAATTCTTGGATTAAAAACCCTTTTCCTTGTTGCATACAATACACCAAGCTCTAACATTTTTCATGACCTGATTATCTCATGTTCTAATGTTAATTCTTTGTACGTAATGAAGAAGCTTTGAAATCAATAATTAATAAAAGAAAATGGGTTCCCTTTGAGACGTTTGATTGTATCAATTAAATGCGAATGATCAGAATTATTTGCTCATAGAAAACTAGAATCCAATCTAATATCTTGGAGACAACGACACTTCAACGAACATAAGAAATAAAAAGATCTTGGCAGGCCATCGGATTTCTTTTCAAATAGAGAGAGCGAGAGAGAGATTAAGTGAGAGATGAGACATCTTAAGAAGATCTCCTCATACATTATGCAGTCAATTTGTAAGGGAGTTTGACCCTTTTCATGATAATCCTTCCCTTCCGGCTATAGTGAACAAGTAAACTAAAGCTTCGCTAATTATCTATGTCCCATGCATAGCTATTGTAAAATTGTATTTTTGTCACGTTAAATAAAAGAGGATCAGTTAAAGATGTGGAGCTTCAAATGTTGTCCATAATAAGGAAAAACGTTTTTGATTAAAGAGGTTTTTTTTTTTTTTTTTTCTAATAAAAAATTACCAATTTAAAATAGTGAGAGATTAATTTCCATTTCAAATTAAGTACCATTAAAATATGGGGAACAAAATATTAATTTAAAATAAAAACAGAAATTTTATCTATTAACTTATTAGGACGCATGTCATCTAAAGAGCGTATAATTCTTTTATTACTATCAGGTGATCCGGATCCCGTTTGTGTATTTAAAATTTTTTTTTTACCAAGATCAATCAATCCAAGTCTTACTTTATGTCATATATCTAGTGACAAAAATGTTATCACCAAGTTTTAATACACATTCACTGACCATTCGATAAAAACAACAATATACAATATACAAGGTACGAATAATTTTGATATTCTAAGAGATTGGGTTATCAGATCTATACAATAAAATTCCACGTGTGGATTCTTAGATTTTTCAACTCAGCAGTCAGCTTTTGGTCAAAATAAATTTTTTTTTTTAATTTGGTCTCATTTGGTAAAATAACGTTGAAAAAATTGTTGAAAACAAAAGAAATGAAAAGAAGTTTCCACACTGCCACGGTACCATACGCCTTTTCATATGGGTCTCAATTCTCTTGTGTGTGATACTGTTTCACGTATTGTCATTGATGTAGTGTGGAAAATTCGGATCCGAATCGTCTCCTCGGGGAGGAGGGAGATGCCCTCGTCGGATGGCCGATACTTGGTTCTCGAGAAAATTCGAGCATCCTGTCCGAGTTGACACCCCCTGTTGGCTCGACTTATCGAATGGGTGTTGGCTCGGACGTGGGACTCGAATTTTTCTGAGAATCATATGTCGACCATCTGACGAGGACGTCTCCCTCCTCCCTGAGCAAGGAAGAGAAGATTTGAATCCGGGAAATTCTCCCTACGTTAAGGTGGAAATGTCCAACCCGTCCAAGGGAGGGGTTTACATCACTAGGCGAAAAGTGTTACTTCAACCATTCATTGAGTACCCCAACCTTATGATTTTAACCTGCAAATCTTATTTTACCAAAAAAAGAAACCCTGCAAATCTTCCCTAACGGGAAAGAAATTAAGTTATAAGAAACTCAAGGGAGCAGACGACAACAACAGCAACCCTAGGGAGAAAGGGTTTCCAAGAAAATAAAGGGGGAGAAAACGATTCTGCGCCGTGATGCCTCTGGTGGAGGGGCATTCAGATCACGATTTCCATGATTTCTTCTGCATCCTTGATAATCTCTAATCTTTCATTTTTCTGTCCATCATACAAGTAGTCCTGATGTAGTCTTGTAACACTGAACTTTGTTCATTTTTTTTTTCTTTTTCTACAAACTAGTCTTCTGATGATTCTGTCCCGATTGCTGCTTATGTTTGATCGTGTTCCAGTGGTTCTTGATTGAATTCTCAATCCTTTTTGCAATCTCAAGTTTTCAATCTACCTGTTTCCAACTTCGGCATGTTCTTTCGTCAAAGAGCGCCTTATTTTTTTTCTTCTTTTGATTAGGGTTAAATGTTAAATTTTCTATGCAGATGCTCCCGTTCGAACAGAGACATAGATGAAAGGTTAACCTTCGAAATCATCCTTGTTTGTAGCAATTCATTCTATATATCCATTGTTTTTTTTTTTTTTTATTTGGTAGAATTTCATATATCTATTGTAACGTGAATTATATTGTCTAAATGAACTGACAGAAATTTTGTCTCTGGATAGATTTTTTTTTGGTAAAATCTCTCAATGGATAGATGGAAGAAGCAGAACGCGTTTTTGGTACAGCCGACAGCTGGAGTTCTTTAGGAGAGGCAGAAATAGCTTTGATTTCGGTAAATTCCAAAATACATTTAAACCCATTTGAAATGCCTCAACAAATATTGTTTCTTATTGAATTGCAATATATTCTTATCCTCTTAGCTAGGGTCTTAGTTTCAGTCAAGGATTCTGATATTTATATGCATCAAATGGTTTTTCCGTAGAAAGGAGCATAGATTGAAGAGGAGGAGATTGCGTTGGTCAAGGCACATGCTGAAGTTGGAAACAAGTGGGTTGAGATTGCAAAAAGGATTCTGGGATGAAACTGAGAATTCGATCAAGAATCATTGGAACACAACCAAACGTAGAAAGCGATCAGGGTAGAATCATCAGAAAGATTAGCGTGAAGGGGAAATAAGGGGCATCTAAGTTCAGTTTTACAAGACTACATCACAAGTACTTGTGGGGTGACAGAGAGAGGGAAAATGATGCAGAAACAACCAAGGGAAATCTGTCCTATGTTTCCTGAATAGGATCTATATAAGGACACCTTTGAAACAATTAAAAACATTATCATGCTTCTAGCTTTAATGATATCATGTTTGTGATGCAGAAGATGTAATCTTCATCAGTATACAATCAAAGAAAGAGTGGGTTTTAAATTTTGCATGAATTAATGTTTTTTGATGGTTGGGTGGCCTCATTCTTCACCTTCTGTATTACTGATAAGTAGTAAACGTCTTGCATCATGAGAGGAGTTTGTTAGGTGGCTGTCCCGGATTTAATTCTTTATTTACACTTTTAGATGATATTTGTCCTATGAGTTAAAAGGATAAAATTTCCGCTAGCTAATATATCTCTTTTTAAATTTAATTTTTAGTTCCCCTATTATCTCATATTTTAGTGGTAACTTAATTGAAATGGAAGTTAATCTCTCATGATCTTAAATTGGTAATTTTTATTTGAAAAACAAAATTTCTTGAATCAAAATCCCTTTTCCTTGTTATGTACAACACTCCAAGCTCTAACATTTTTCATGACCTGGTTATCTTAAGTTCTAACGTTCGGCGGAAGGGGGGGGGCTTTATAATGAACCCAAAATACCGATTTTACCCTTTGTTCTTGTGTTTGAGGGGCAATACCGATTTTACCCTTTGTTCTTATGCTTGAGAGGCCTTCTTATATCGAATAGGGGATCTCCACGTGGCTTTGAGATTAAGTCCTACGTGTCAGGGTTGTAATTTCCAACGTGGTGTAATTCTCTAACAAGTTCTAATGTTTTTTCTTTGTATGTAATGAAGAAGCTTTGACATCAATCATTTATGAAAGAAAAATGCTTCCCTTTGAGACGTCTAATTATATCAATTAAATACGAACGATCAGAATTATTTGCTCGTAGAAAACTAGAATTCAATCTAATATCTTGGAGACAATGACACTTCAATGAACATAAGAAATAAAAAGATTTGGCAGGCCATCGGATTTCTTTTTAGAGAGGGAGAGAGATATCAAGTGAGATGAAACATCTTAAGGAGATTTCCTCGTACATTCTGCTGTCAATTTGTAAGGAAATAAGAAAAATAACTAGTTTGACCCTTTCCAGTATGATCCTTCCCTTCAATCTATAGCGAACGAGTAAATTAATTAAAGCTTCCTTAATGATCTATCTCCAATGCATGGCGATTCTAAAATCGTATTTTTGTCACGTTAATTAATGGAGGATCAGCAAAAGATGTGGCGCTTCAAATGTTGTACACAATAAGGAAAAGCGTTTTTTTATTTCTTTTTTTTTTTTCAAATAAAAAATTACCAATTTAAAATCATGAGAGATTAACTTCCATTTCAATTAAATTACCATTAAAATAGAAGATAATGGGGGAACAAAATATTTAATTTAAATAAAAAAAAATTTATAAGTTAACTCACTAGAACACATGTCATCTAAAGAGCATGCATTTCTCTTAATACTAACAGGTGATCCAAATCCCTTTTTTAAATTTGAAATAAAAAACCTACCAAATGTCAATCAGTCAATCCAAGCCTAACTTTATGTCATTTATCTGATGACAAATATGTTATCACCGAGCTTTAATACACATTCATTAATCATTCGATGAAAACAATAATATACAAGATAAGAATAATTTTGATATTCTAGGAGAAGGGTTATTAGATCTATATAATAAAATTCCTCGTGACAAATCTAGTTGTGCAATTAGATTTCTCCCAATAGGGTCTTAGATTTTTCAACTCAGCAATCAACTTTTGGTCAAAATAAAATTGTTTTTTTTATATTTTAATTTGGTCTCATTTGGTAAACGTTGAAAAAATTGTTGAAAACAGAAGAAACGAAAAGAAGTTTCCAACTGCCATGGTACCATACACCTTTTCATATGGGTCTCAATTCTCATGTGCGTGATACTCTCTCGTATTGTCATTGGTATATTGTGGGAAATTCTCCCTACGTTAAGGTGGAAATGTCCAACCGTTTGAACCGGTCGACATCACTAAAGAAAAAAACCTGCAAATCTTCCCAAACGGGAAAGAGATTGACTTATGAGAAACCCGAGGGAGCGACAACGACGACAACAACAACAACAACCCTAGGGAGAAAGGGATTCCAAGAAAAGAAAGGGGGAGACAACGATTCTGCGCCGTGCCCCGTGATGCCTCTGGAGGGGAGGCATTCGGATCACGATTTCCATGATTTCTTCTACATCCTTATAATCTCTAATCTTTCATTTTTCTGTCACCATACAAGTAGTCCTGATGTAGGGTTGTAACACTGAACTTTGTTGCATGTTTTTTTCCTACTCACTAGTCTTCTGATGATTCTGCCTCGATTGCTTCCTATGTTTGATCGTGTTCCAGTGGTTCTTGATTGAATTCTCAATCCTTTTTGCAATCTCAAATTGTCAGTCTACCTGTTTCCAACTTCGGCATGTTCTTTCATCAAAGAACGCCTTATTTTTTCTCTTGATTAGGGTTAAACTTAAATGTTAGATTTTCTATGCAGATGCTCCCGTTGGAACGGAGACATAGATGAAAGGTTAATCCTCGAAATCGTCATTGTTTGTAGCATTTCATTTTATATATCCATTGTTACGTGAATCATATTGTCTAAATGAACTGACAGAATTTTGTCTCTGGATATGTAGAAGAAGGAGAACGCTTATTTGGTACGACCGACAGCTGGAGTTCTCGAGGACAAGCAGAAGTAGCTTTGATTTTGGTAAATTCCAAATTACTTCCAAACCCATTGAAATGCTTTTATAATTTTTTTTTTCTTTTTTGACGTTTTCTTTGGTTTGTATTATATAATGTATTATATAATATATTATAAAATTTATAATTATTTAGTATGATTTATAATATCTATTTATAATTAAAATAAATCGATATAATTCATTATCTACAAATAGATGAGTAGCTGTTTATCATTATTAGAATAATCTATTAGATGATTATTTATATTTCTCATTATATAATATATTATATTTAGTGGTACCAAACGACGGTCATTATTTATTACTCATAATCTATTATCATAATTGATTTGTTACAAATAATACATTATATAATACAAACCAAAGAGAGCCTGAATTACAATATATTCTTATTCTCTTATCGAATTACTTTCCTTTCCACTGCTTTCCTTACAACCTCTTACAGAGGACTCCAGTTGTCTCCCAGAAAGTTGATTGGTTCCCAAAACAGTAGAGTGTAACCGTTTTCTTTATACAAACCCAGGCTTCAGAATCTTGATGAATTGTTCTCCTACTCATCCATTGCAATAACTAACTCCACAACTTTATATATATATATATATATATATATATATATATATATATATATATATATATATATTGTTTCATAGCAAAACTGCAGACTCTAGACTCTTTTTTGTTAAACAGCAAAAGTGCATGAGAGTTATAAAAAGCATTTTCGGTTAACAAAATGTTGTATTCCTAGGGTTAAAATTCAAGAAACCAAATTCATTATGCAAATTCCTCAAACAAATCATATTACTTGTACTAACTGCTATAAATTTTCATTTCCTACAGATTCTCATTCCAAGAATTTACAAATAAAGGGAGAAACAATGAACGAACATAAATGTATCTAAACAATTATTTATATTTGACTCCACTCATAATGCTTATAATTTATCATATGCTATCAATCTTAGCAAAGAAATTGGTGTCACATTGGGTACGTCACATGATTCGTTTTAGAGGTACCAAAATGCTTCGGCTGGGTGGGAAGCATTTAAAAAGTTTGGCATTTTTTTTCAAGTGAGAAATGAAAACCATTAAGTTGCCATCATAGCTGCCATTTCTATCTCAGATTCTCTATCAAGAAATCCTATTACAGCTCCCTTCTCTCCTCCAAGGCACTACTGGTTAAAATCATTGGTAAATCTTGGGAAACTTTTTAGGAGAAATTATCTATAAGGCAGTTGTGACTTGTATATGGTGAGTCTTAATGTGACAGTAAGGTTGTCATATTGCAATTAGGTGGTCACGGAATCAAAACACGAAAACAACCTCTCCACGTTGTGGGGGTAAGGCTGTGTACATTCTGTCCTCCCCAAACCCCGCAATAACAAGAACCTCGTGCACTGGGACACCCTTTTTTTCTTTTCTTTTTTGCAGTTGTGACTTGTGATTTGGATTACGAAGAAAAACTAGTTAGAGGAACCACTACGAATCAAAGCATGAATGCTATATCGAGATATGAAAAATCCACTACTTTCTTCTTGCACTGGATGAATCTTTCAGACAAGAATTGGTTACTATCCGAACCATTGCAAACAAAGGCGATCATGTCTTTTTCAAATCTCAAAATATCTACAATTGAATCTTTTTTATGATAAATTGGTTGCTATCTGAATGCAACAATCAGGACTTTTTTATATTTCAAATTATCTAGAATTTATTGTCAGAATACCTAATTTGGAAGTTAATACGTCACGATTATCTAATTCTCAATACCACTCGATGAACAATAAATTCCTGTTTCCATATTGCTATATTTAACCAATGCTATTTATTTTTTATAACCGCTTTACAATCTCATTACCTTCCTCTTTTTTGTGTCCTGTCTAGTACTCTGCCCTTCAGTCCTGCGATATGCATTTGAGGAATGCAAAGGTTTTGGGAGAATATGTCTTCCGAAGAAAAATGTTTCGCAGGATTACTCCAAAAGAAATACAGATGATCAAGAAGCAATGGACCTCTAAAGAGGACAGGTGAATTATCCCCCCCTTTTTTTTTTCTTTTTCTGTTTCTTATGAAGAGTGATTCTATTGTATTAAAAAGGTTTGCAAACATGATAGAGCAACAAAGAAGGCATACAAAGTATAGCTTGGTAACAAGAAGCAATGTTTTGAAACTATTCAACTGGATAAAAATCCACTCCACAGATCAACAACAAAGAATAGTATTATTCTCTTTTTTTATTTCAACTCAATATTTAATTATAGAGACACATTTCTACAGATTGCTGGCTTCTCTGGTATGTTCTGGGGGACAGAAGCGATGGACATATAGCATCCATGATGGAGGGTATGGTAGGAAAACAATGCTGAAAGCGATGGTATGATTTTATTCACCCCCATATATCAAGGTTGTCCCCATTTCATAGTGATTGCATGTTCTTCTATTTGCTTAGTGTCCTAGTATCAATCAAGGATTCTGGTATTTATGTGAATCAAATGGTTTTCCTGTAGAAAGAAGCATAGACTGAAGAGGAGGAGATAGCTTTGGTCAAGGCACATGCTGAAGTTGGAAACAAGTGGGTTGAGATTGCAAAAAAGATCCCAGGAAGAATTGAGAATGAATTCAATCAAGAATCTCTGAAACACAGCCAAACATATAGAGCAGTCAGGGTTGAATCATCAGAAAATTAGTGTGAAGGGGATATAAGGGGTATCCAAGTTCAGTTTTACAAGACTACATCACGAGTACTTGTACGGTCACAGAGAAAGGGAAGATCGATGAAGATTATGAAGGATGCAGAAGAAACCAAGTGAAATTCTAATATGAATTCCCTTCCAGCTTTGTATGCAATATATGCTGATAAAGGAGCAATCAAGGGAAATTTGTCTTATGTTTCCTGAATAGGATCTATACAAGGACCTTTGAAACAGTAAAAGAATTATCATGCTTCTTTATGATATCATGTTTGTGATGCAGAAGGTGTAATCTTCATCAGTATGCAATCAAAGAAAGAATGGGTTTTAAATTTTGCATGAATTAATGTTTTTAGATGGCTGGGTGGCTTCATTCTTCACCTTCACCTTCTGTATTAATGATGGTAGTAAACGTCTAGCGTCATGAGAGAAGTTTGTTAGGGTGGTTGTCTTGTATTTGCCATTGTTATATAATATGATTGCATTCGTTTCTGGGTATAATTGAAATGTTATTTTTACAAAAACTGAGAGGTCTAAGATGCATAAAATCACCCATGAATGTAATGGGACATGCGCCAACTCGTGCCTTTAATGCACTACCATGAACTTCCAAAACAAATAAATAAATAAATAAATAAATACGGTACTATGAAACTGAAACGAGAGTTGTCGGTTAGCGTCGGTGTCACATGAACTGTCTGAGTCTTCATGGTATCTTGTCTTTCCCAACTTATGAGATTCATTCATGTGAGTTTAGATTACCTGCATGTACATGTACTTTGTATTGGATTCCATCACCATCGATGTGGTGTGGATCCCAATTCTAGAGTGTGGGATCCACTGGATATAGACGATGATGGAATGCTAAGGAAGATATAAGTACATGCAGATAAACTATTCTCGCCAGATGTCACTGATCTGGATGTCATGCTGTGAAAGTCCTTAAGACTCCTTACCTCTGGTTTGTCACCTTTTAGGGCTCGATTCTCCCCCACTGGCTATCTCTTCCTTTGTTAAACATGACATTTTAATTCTTCGACGATGTATCAATGGTTGTTCTTTACGGTATGTTCATAGGATTAATAACAATTTTGCACATAGTATACCTAATTGACCCTCATTGCTACCAACAAATGGGTTTTGGGTCACCTTGTGCTTGTTCCCACGAGTTGGGTCACCTTGTATATATATCTCTTTTTTTGTTCTCCGTGGTGGATGAATAAATTTAGTCCTCCGGGGTTTGAATAAAAAGAAATCTATTAATTGTCAATCAATCAATTGGGGTCCAACTTTATGTCATCCAGTGACAAAAATCTTATCACCGATCCCTTTAATACAGATTCATTGACCATACCAAGGAAATAACAACATACAAGATAAGAATAATTTTGATATTATAGGAGAGCTATTGTCAGATCTATACAATAAAATTCCTCATGACAAATCTTGTTCTTTTTTTTGGTAAAAAGATTTTATTCATCAAAAACAGAAATACAAACCAAGGTATCTTGGATACAAAGGTCCATCAACCAAGAAGAGGATAAAGGCCAATCAAATAGCCTTGGAATTATTTTTGCATTCCTAGCAAGGTGGTGCACTATCTCATTGTCACCCCTTAAAATAAAACAATAATTACAACTTTCAAAAGAAGTTGCTAAATTCAAAATATCCGAAACAATGTTATTTATGGAAGGAGTAAGACTCTGACACGAGATGATATAATGAGTAATATCATTATAGTCAGATTCTACGAGATGATATAATGAGTAATATCATTATAGTCAGATTTTATCACCATTTTATTATGACCGTCAACAAGAGTAGTATGGAAAACTCATCTGATGGCGAGAGTCTCTTCTTCCAAAGCTGAACAAAATCTGAGATAAACGGAGCAAACACAAATAGAGCAGCCTACTGATTCCTAAAAATAAACCCGATGCTCCCATGCAAAGATTTAGGCTGAAATGCCGCTTCTTCGTTACACAACTAGATTTCTCCTTAACCCTCAATAGGGTCTTAGATTTTCGACTCAGGAGTCAGCTTTTGGTCAAAATAAAATTGTGTTTTTTAATTTGGTCTCATTTGGTTAAAGTTGAAAAAATGGTTGAAAACAAAAGAAATGAGAAAGAGTTTCCGCACTGCCATACACCCGTTCCATATGGGTCTCTCATGTGCGTGATACTGTTTCTCAAATTGTCATTGGTTTAGCGTGAGAAATTCTCCCTACCCTAGGGTGGAAATATCCAACCGGTCCAACCGGTCGACATCACTAAGTGGAAAGCGGTACTATAAATATTCATTGACTACCCAGACCTTGTGATTAACCTGCAAATCTGCCCAAATGGAAGCAGAGGGAGATAGGGTTCTAAAGAAAAGAAACGAGAGACAAGGATTATGCGCCGTCATGCTGTACGGAGTCCTCTAGAGGAGGGCTAGAGGAGGGGTATTCGGATCATGATTTCCATTATTTTTCTTCTGCATCCTCGATAATCTCTAATCTTTCTTTTTTCAATTGACCATACAAGTATTCCTGATGTAGTCTTTTCTTGTAAAACTGAACTTTGTTGCATGTTTTGTCCTACACACTAGTCTTCTGATGATTCTGCCCGGATTGCTGCCTATATTTGGTGATGTTCCAGTGGTTCTTGATTGATTCTCAGATCTTCCCGATCCTTTTTCCAATCTCAAGTTGTCAGTCTACCTGTTTCCTACTTCGGCATGTTCTTTCACCGAAGAACGCATTATTTTTTCTCTTGATAGGGTTAGATGTTGATTTTCTATGCAGATGCTCCTGTTCGAACGAAGACATAGATGAAAGGTTAGTCCTTGATATCGTTATTGTTTGTAACATTTCATTTTATATATCCATTGTTACGTTAATCATATTGTCTAAATGAACTGACAGAAATTTGTCTCTGGATATGTGGAAGAAGAAGAATGCTTATTTGGTATGGCCGACAACTGGAGTTCTTTAGGAAAAGCAGAAGTAGCTTTGATTGCGGTAAAACCAAAATACTTCCAAACCCATTTGAAATGCCTCAACAAATATTTTTTCTTATTGAATTGCAATATATTCTTATTCTCTTATGGAATTACTTTCCTTCCCACTGCTTTCCTCATACAGAGGACTCCTTAAACAATCAAGGGAGGAATCCAAAGGCCATTTATGTGAGAAAACATGGATATGGACTCCAGTTGGAAACTTTCTGTTGTTCTACCAGAAAGTTGATTGGTTCCCAAAACTGTAGTGTAACCATTTTCTTTATACAAACCCAGAATCTTGATGAATTGTTCTCCTACTCATCCAGTGCAATAACTAACTCCACTAAAAAAGGGTTTCAAATATGATTGGATAAATTTCTTTCATAGCAAAAGTGGCAGGTTATTTATTTTTTTTTTTAAACAGCAAAAGTGGTAGCTAGAAAAAGCATTTTCAGTTAACAAAATGTTGTATTCCTTGGGTTAAAATGCAATCCCCATTTCTCTGAACCAAATTTATTTGTATGCAAGATCCTCAAACAAATCATATATATATTTTTTGGGTAAATAACAAACAAATCATATTACTTGTACTAACTGCCATAAATTTTCATTTCCTATAGATTCTCATTCCAACAACTTATAAATAAAGGGAGAAACAATGAAAGAACAATAATATATATTCAAACAACTACCAATGTTTGAATCATATCTCAAAGATGGTCCATAGAAATTTAAACACCCCTCAAAAAAAAAAGAAAAAAGAAAAAAATTAGGTTTAAAGAAAACTATATAGAAACTTACCACTCATGATGCTTATAAAATAGCCATATGCCTAGCGATATTACCAGAAAAATTGGTTTCACATTATTGGGTACGTCAAATGATTCGTTTTAGAGGTACCAAAATGCTTCTGCTAGGCGCGTAGCATTTTTTTTTTCAAGCAAGAAATGGAATATCAAATGGAAACCATTAACTTGCTATCATAGCTGCCATCTCTATCTCAGATTCGCTGTCAAGAATCCTATTACAGCTCCCTTCTCTCCTCCAAAGCACTACTGGTTAAAATCGTTGGTAAATTGTGGGAAACTTTTAGTAGATTTATCTATAAGGCAGTTGCGACTTGTGATTTTGATTACTATTTAGAGGAACCACTAGGAATCAAAGCATGAATGCTATATCGAGATATGAAAAATCTACTACTTCCTTCTTGCACTGGATGAATCTTATTGACAAGAATTGGTTGCTATTCGAACCATTGTAAACAAAGGAGATCATGTCTTTTTCAAATCTCAAAATATCTAAAATTAAATCTTTTTATGATAAATTGGTTGCTATTTGAACCATTGCAACGATCATGATTTTTTCAAATTTCATATTATCTAGAATTTATTGTCAGAATGCCTAAAATGGCGTCCCATTGAACGAGGCTCCCGCTACTGCAGGGTCTGGACACAGAGTGTACGCAGCCTCACCCTAGCACGCAGAGAGGCTGTTTTCTTATTTCGAACCCGTGACCACTAGGTTGCAATATGACAACCTTACCGTCACACCAGGCTCACTCTCTTGTCATAATGCCTAAATTGGAAGTTAATACATCACGATTATCTGATGCTCAATGCCTTTGGATGAACAATAAATTCTTATTTCCATATTGCTATGTTTAGCCAATGCTATTTATTTTTTATAACCCCTTTACATTCTCACTATCTTCCTTTTTTTGTGTTTTGTCTAGTACTTTGCCCTTCAGTCACCGCGATATGCACATGAGGAATGTAGAGGTTTTGGGAGAATATCTCTTCCTCGGAAGAAAAATGCTTTGCAGGAATACTCCAAAAGAAATACAGATGATCAAGAAGCAATGGACCTCTGAAGAGGACAGGTGAATCCCCCCCTTTTTTTTTTTTTTTTTTCCTTTTCTGTTTCTTATGAAGAATAATTCTATTGTATCAATGAAGTTTGCAAACATGATACAGATTAGAGAAACAAAGAAGGCATACAAAGTATAGCTTGGTAACAAGAAGCAATGTTTTGAAACTATTCAACTGGATAAAAAACCAATCCACAGATCAATGGCAAAGAATATTATTATTCTCTTTTTTATTTTAACTCAATATTTAACTATAGAGACATTTCTACAGATTGCTGGCTTCTCTTGTTTATTCTGGGGGACAGAAACGATGGACACATAGCATCCATTATGGAGGGTCTGTCAGGAAAACAATGCTGAAAGCGATTGTATGATTTCTTCACCCCCATATATCAAGGTTGTCCCCATTTCATAGTGATTGCATGTTCTTCTATTTGCTTAGCGTCCTAGTATCAATCAAGGATTCTGATATTTATGTGAATCAAATGGTTTTCCTGTAGAAAGAAGCATAGATTGAAGAAGAGGAGATAGCTTTGGTCAAGGCACATGCTGAAGTTGGAAACAAGTGAGTTGAGATTGTAAAAAGGATCCCGGGAAGATCTGAGAATTCAGTCAAGAATCACTGCAACAAAGCCAAATATAGATAGCAGTTAGGGTGGAATCATCAGAAGATTAGTATGAAGGGGAAATAAGGGGCATCCAAGTTCTGTTTATAAGATTACATCAGAGTATTTGTAGGATCACAGAGAAAGGAATTATGAAGATTACGAAGGATGCAGAAGAAACCAAGGGAAATTCTGATCTGAATAACCCTCCATTGTATGCAATATATGCTGATAAAGGAATCAAGGGAATTTGTCTTACGTTTCTTGATCAGGATATATACAAGGACCTTTGAAATAGTAAAAGAATTATCATGCTTCTTTATGACATCATGTTTGTGATGTAGGTGTAATTTTCATCAGTATGCAATCAAAGAAAGAATGGGTTTTAAATTTTGCATGAATTAATGTGTTTAGATGGTTGTGGTGGCCTCATTCTTCACCTTCTGTATTAATGATAAGTAGTAAACGTCTTTCGTCATGAGAGAAGTTTGTTAAGGTAGATGTCCTGTATTTGCCATTGTTATATAATATGATTGAATGCGTTTCTGGGTTTAATTGAAATGTTATTTCTACGTAAACTGAGAGGTCTGGAAAAGATGCATAAAATCCCCCACGAATGTAATGGGACGTGCGCCAATTCATACCTTCAATGTGCTACCAAGAACTTTCAAAAAAAAAAAAAAAAAAAATGTACTATGAAACTGAAACGAGAGTTATCGGTTAGTGTCGTTGTCACGTGAACTGTCAGTCTTTGTCGTATTCTGTCTTTCCTAACTTATGAGAGTCACTCACTTGGATTATTTACATGTACATATATTCTCCATGGGATTCAATGATTCCATCACTGTCGATGTGGTGTGGGACTCACTAGATTTGGACAATGATAGAATGCCAAGGAGGATACAAGTACATGCAGGTGAACTACTCTCGCCAGATGTCACTAATCTGAATGTCATGTTGTGAGAGGCCTTAAAACTCCTTGCCTTTGGTTTGTCACCTTTCAGGGCTTGATTATCTCCCACTGGCTATCTCTTCCTTTGTTAATCATGACATTTTAGTTCTTCAATGATGTATCAATGGTTGTTCTTTTTGGTATGTTCATAGGATTAATAACAATTTTACCCAATGTACCTAAAAGACCCTCATTGCTACCAACAATGGGTTTTGAGTCACCTTGTTCCCATGAGTTCCGTTGAAAACCCTTGTATCTCCTTTTTTTGTTCTCCATGGTGGATGAATAAATTTAACCCCTTCGGGGTTTGAATAAAAAAAATCTATTCAATGTCAATCAGTCAATCCAGATCTAACTTTATATCATCTATCAAGTGACAAAAGTCTTGTCACCGATTTCTTTAATACACATTCATTGATCATACTATGAAAACAACAATACACAAGATAAGAATAATTTTGATATTCCAAGAGAGTGATTGCCAGATCTATACAATAAAATTCCTCGTGACAAATCTAGTTATACAATTAGATTTCTCCCAACCCTCAATAGGGTCTTAGATTTTTCAACTCAGGAGTCAGCTTTTGGTCAAAATAAAGTTTTTTTTTTAATAGATTTGGTCTTATTTGGTTAACGTTAGAAAAAATTATTAAAAACAAAAGAAATGAGAAAAAGTTTCCACACTGCCATGGTACCATACAGGATTTCATATGGGTCTCATTTGCGTGATACTGTTTCTCATATTGTCATTGGTGTAGTGTAAGAAATTCTCCCTAAACTAGGGTGGAAATATCCAACCGGTCGACATCACTAAGCGGAAATCGTTACTACAATTAGTCATTGAGTACCCCCGACCTTGTGATTAACCTGCAAATCTTCCTAAACGGGAAAGAAATAAACTTAAAAGAAATGGTCCTACGAAAAATTGAAAGCAAGAAATAGTAATTCCCGAATAGCAAATTTGAGAAACTTGCTCTTTGATTATTGCCAAAACGTTGTCGACGAATCTCTGCATTGTTAGTAGTTTTCGATTGCTAGAAAGATTTGTGCTGTGCGCCGTGCGCCGTGATGTCTCTAGAAGAGGGGCATTCGGATCACGATTTCCATGATTTCTTCTGCAACTTTGATAATCTCTTATCTTTTATTTTCCTGTGACCATACAAGTAAGTACTCCTGATGTAGTCTAGTCTTGCAACACTGAACTTTGTTGCAATTTTTTTTTCCTACACACTAGTCCTCTAATGATTCCGCCCCGATTGCTGCCTACACTTGGTTGTGTTCCAGTGGTTCTTGATTGAATTCTCAGTTCTTTCCAATACTTTTTGCAATCTCAAGTTGTCAATCTACTTGTTTCCAACTTCGTCATGTGTTTTCATCAAAGAACGCCTTATTTTTTTTCTCTTGATTAGGGTTAATAAATGTTAGATTTTCTATGCAGATGCTCCCGTTCGAACGAAGACATAGATGAAAGGTTAATCCTCGAAATTTTGTCCCTGGATATATGGAAGAAGTAGAACGCCTATTTGGTATGGCCGACAGCTGGAGTTCTTCAGGACAAGCAGAAGTAGCTTTGATTTCGGTAAATTCTGAAATACTTCCAAACCCATTTGACCTCAATAAATCTTTTTTTTTTTCTTATTGAATTGCAATATATTCTTATTCCCTTATTGAATTACTTTCCTTTCCACTGCTTTCCTTAGTCCTTACAACCTCATACAGAGGACTCCTTGAACAATTAGGGGAGGAATCCAAGGGCCATATATGTGAGAAAACATGGACATGGACATGGACTCCAGTGGGAAACTTTCTGTAGTTCTACCCAAAAGTTTGATTGGTTCCCAAAACTCTAGAGTATAACCGTTTTCTTTATGCAAAACCAGTCTTCAGAATCTTGATGAATTGTTCTCCTCCTCATCCAATGCAATAACTACCTCCACGAAAAAAATATTCTCATTCCAAGAATTTACAAATAAAGGGAGAAACAGTGAACGAACATGAATATATCCAAAGAATTACCAATATTTGACTCCACTCATGATGCTTATAAAATACCATATGCCTAGCAATCTTAGCAGAGAAATTGGTGTCACATTGGGTACGTCACATGATTCGTTTTAGAGGTACCAAATTGCTTCTGCAAGGTGCGAAGCATTTAAAAAGTTTGTCATTTTTTTTTCAAGCAAGAAATGGAATATCAAATGGAAACCATTAACTTGCCATCATATCTACCATATCTCTGTCAAGAAATCCTTTTACAGCTCCCTTCTCACCTCCAAAGCACTATTGGTTAAAATCATTGGTAAATTTTGGGAAACTTTTTAAGAGAAATTATCTATCAGGCAGTTGTGACTTGTAGAGGGTGAGCCTTGATGTGACGGTAATGTTGTCATATTGCAACCTGGTGATCACGGGTTCGAAACACGAAAATAGTCTCTCCACGTTGTGGGGGCAAGGATGTGTATATTCTGCTCTCCCCAAACCCTATAATAGCAGGAGCCTCATGTACTGGGACACCCTTTTCTTTTTTTTCTTTTTTTTTTTTTGCAGTTGTGACTTGTGGTTTGGATTACGAAGAAAAACTAGTTAGAGGAATCAGAGCATGAATGTTGTGTCTTTTTTCTTCTTCTTCTTCTTTTTTTTTTTTTATTGGTAAAAGCATGAATGCTATATCAAGATATGAAAAATCTACTACTAATCTCTTCTTGCACTGGACATATTTTTCTGACGAGAATTGGTTGCTATTTGAACCGTTGTGAACAAAGGCAAACATGTCTTTTTCAAATCTCAAAATATCTACAATTGAATCTTTTTTTATGATAAATTGGTTGCTATATGAACACAAAGATCATGACTTTTTCAAATTTCAAAATATCTAGAATTTATTGTCAGAATGCTTAAATTGGAGGTTAATACATCACGATTATCTGATGATCAATGCCACTTGATGAACAATAAATTTTTGTTTCCGTATTGCTATATTTAGCCAATGCTATTTGATATCTGAACCATTGCAAACAAAGGCAAACATGTCTTCTTCAAATCTCAAAATATCTACAATTGAATCTTTTTTTTATGATAAATTGGTTGCTATCTGAACACAATAATCATGACTTTTTCAAATTTTAAAATATTTAGAATTTATTGTCAGAATATTTAAATTGGAAGTTAATACATCACGATTATCTAATGCTCAATGCCACTGAATGAACAATAAATTCCTGTTTCCATATTGCTATATTTAGCCAATGTTATTTTTTATAACTCCTTTACGGTCTCGCTATCTTCCTCTTTTTGGAGTCTGAATCGTCTCCTATGCGTACGGGCATAGGAGAGATGGCGGAGACCATTGGATGGCCGCCAAGTGGAAAGGCAGCCATCCAATGGTGGTGGTATTACAAAATAGTTTTTTTTTTTTTTGGTAATCTGCCTTTATACTTCTTCTTCTTCTGTTTCTTGTCTCAGCCTCCTCCTCCTCCTCCTCCTCCTCCTCCTTCTTCGTCCATTCTAAGTCTCTTTTTTTTCTTCTTCTAGTTTTCTGTCTTCTTCTTCCTCCTCTTTAAGTTTTTTTTTTCTTCGTCTAGTCTTCCGTCTTCTTCTTCCGATGATAAGCACTGCAAGGCAGACGGTGGGATACAAGATTGAGTTAGGGGAGAGGAGGAAGACCACGTCTCCCTTCACACAGTGATTGTGTTTTGCTGCAACTGATAAAGGGGGAGATCGATGACTATTTCAAAACAGTGGGCTTATAAGACTGCAGCTACTCATTAGTTTAATCCGAATGAAGAAAAAAAAATTAGTAGAAGAGTAGGAAGAAGAAGACGGAAGATCAAAAGAAGAAAAAAAAAAGACTAGGAAGAAGAAGACGGAAGACCAGAAGAAAAAAAAAAAAAAAAAACTTAGGAGGAAGAAGGAGGAGGAGGAGGAGAGAGGAGGATGAGACCAAAAAAAAAAAAAAAAAAAAACGATTTTGTAATACAACCATTGGATGGCTGCCTTTCAACTTGGCAGCCATCCAATGGTCTCCGCCATCTCTCCTATGCCCGTACGCATAGGAGACGATTCGAACTCCTTCCTTTTCTGTTTCTTATGAAGAGTGACTCTATTGTATCAAAAAGGTTTGCAAACGTGATAGGGCAACAAAGACGGCATACAAAGTATAGCTTGGTAATAAGAAGCAATGTTAATTTTGAAACTATTCAACTGGATAAAAAAACCAATCCACTAATCAACAGAAAGAATAGTATTATTTTCTTTTTTATTTCAACTCAGTGTTTAACTATAGAGAGACATTTCTACAGATTGCTGGCTTCTCTAGTATGTTTTAGGGGACAGAAGCGATGGACACATAGCATCCATGATGGAGGTTATGGCAGGAAAACAATGCTGAAAGCGATGGTGTGATTTTATTAACCCCCATATATCAAGGTTGTCCCCATTTCATAGTGATTGCATGTTCTTCTATTTGCTTAGCGTCCAAGTATCAATCAAAGATTCTGATATATGTGAATCAAATGGTTTTCCCGTAGAAAGAAGCATAGACTGAAGAGGAGGAGAGAGCTTTGGTCAAGGCACATGCTGAAGTTGAAAACAAGTGGGTTGAGATTGCAAAAAGGATCTTAGGAAGAACTGAGAATTCAATCAAGAATCACTAGAACACAACCAAGGGTATGTAGCAATTAGGGTGGAATCATCAGAAGATTAGTGTGAAGAAATAAGGGACATCCAAGTTCAGTTTTACTACATCACGAGCACTTGTAGGGTCACAGAGAAAGGGAAGATGAAGATTATGAAGGATGAAGAAGAAACCAAGGAAAATTCTGATCTGAATTCCCCTCCACCATTGTATGCAATATATGCTGATAAAAGAATCAAGGGAAATTTGTCCTATGTTTCCTGAATATGATCTATACAAGGACCTTTGAAACAGTAAAAATATTATCATGATTCTTTATGACATGTTTGTGATGCAGAAGGTGTAATCTTCATCAGTATGCGATCAAAGAAAGAATGGGTTTTAAATTTTGCATGAATTAATGTTTTTAGATGTGTGGTGGCCTCATTCTTCACCTTCTGTATTAATGATTAATACACGTCTTGCGTGGTGAGAAAAGTTTGTTAGGATGGCTGTCTTGTATTCTTTCTTGTGATAACCATGTTCTTTCTAACCAACAGTTGGAATTGACACATCATCTATCCATATGGTAGAATAAATTCTTAATGTTTTACGAAATATTTTTTTTTCTTTCCTTTAGAAATTTTCACAGGTATCAATTGATGCAGCAATTGGATTATTGGAATTATCGTGTCATTAGTCTAGGGTTTATCTTTTTAATCATAGGTATTCTTTCGGGAGCAGTATGGGCTAATGAGGCATAGGGGGCCTATTGGAATTGGGACCCAAAAGAAACTTGGGCATTTATTACTTGGACTATATTCGCGATTTATTTACATACTCGAACAAAAAAAAAATTGCAAGATGCAAATTCTGCAATTGTGGCTTCTCTAGGATTTCTTATAATTTGGATATGTTATTTTAGGGTCAATCTATTAGGAATAGGGTTACATAGTTATGGTTCATTCACATTAACATCAAATTGAAGAAAAGATCTCACGAATCCAATATATAGGAAGAACGTATAAAACGAAACTTTGTCTACTTTTTGAGAACCATTTGAATCAAGTAGCAATTCAAATGGTTATTCGGTGTCAGGGATATGATTGGACCTGTCTAGGAGCTGAATCTTTCCTTAATTCAGAGGTGAATCGAGAACGGTGATTGGATTTGTTTAGAGGTTGAATTTCTCTTTAATTCGGAGGTGCATTGAGAACAGTGATTGGATTTGCCTAAGGACTAAATCTCTCCTTAATTCAGAGGTGAATGGAGAATGGTGATTTGATTTGCCTAGGGACTAAATCTCTCTTTAATTCAGAGATGAATTGAGAACAATGATTGGATTTGCCTAAGGGCAGAATCTCTCCTTAATTCAGAGATGAATTGAGAACTATGATTGGATTTGCCTAGGGGCTGAATCTTTCCTTAATTCTGAAGTACATTGAAAACGGTGATTGGATTTGCCTAGGGGCTAAATCTCTCCTTAATTCAGAGGTGAATGGAGAATGGTGATTTGATTTGCCTAGGGATTGAATCTCTCCTTAATTCTGAGATAAATTGAGAACATTGATTGAATTTGCCTAGGGATTGAATCTCTCCTTGATTCAGAGGTGAATCTAGAACTATGATTGGATTTGCGACGAAATCTTTCCTTAATTCTGAGGTACATTGAGAACAGTGATTGGATTTGCCTAGAGACTAAAACTCTCCTTGATCCTTCTTTTCTGGGTGTGATATTTGGAAAAATAACAAACCCTTGTTACAACAACATTTCCCATATATATATATATATATATATATATATATATATATATATATATATATATATATATATTCATTCCAAGTGGTTTGTTCCCTACTCAAATTGACGCTTAAAGTAGTGAACTTTTGTTTGTAGGATTACATACTGTGTTCAATCAGCAGTACAACCACCATTCTACACAATACCTCATACTGCAAATTAAGATGAATCCATTTAGTTGAGACTTTAATTTTACCTTCTCTTTCTTTTTCTTTTTCTTTTTTTTTTTTTTTTTTTTTTTTTTTTTGATACTTATGATTAACGTATATAGCCACCTCCTTTTCAAAGCAAGGAACTAAAGATGAAAAAAAAAATGTGTTTTCATCCACCAGTGTGGGGAATCTTTTATGCCATACTAATGGTGAGAGAAATGGTATCACCTTCAAGAAAACAACATGGTGAGAAAGAGGTGAGGGAAATATCAGATTGCGAGAGGGTATGGCCATGGGATCATTTTCCCGAGGAAAAAAATTTCACAAAGAAACAAAAAACACAAGGCAAATGATGTGTTGGCAACATAGGTCGGCTAGAAATGGCCAGCATCTTTTCTCCACATCCATATTCTGATACGATGCCAACTTGGCACGTTGCAGGGGTAGAACAATGGTATTAGCAAAACTAAAAATTCTACCCATGGCATCTGTAGACACATCTACCAAAGTCTCTTTCACAATCCTGTATAGGGTTCAACCAGAATACGAGAGTAAACATAAAAGGCCCCACCTTTTTCCTTAGGGTGGGTGTGTTTGTAAGTGATTTTAGTCGATGGTGCATGGACAAAAGGAAAACTGAAACGTTAAAGAATACTGCAAAAAAAAATTTGAATGAAACTAATGTATAGCAATAGAAGATGGAAGCAACCTCAAGAAATAAATAATTTTAACTATATTAAATGATAGCCTAGCTCAAAGTTCTAATGTATAACAAGCAACAGTGGGAAGACCTCAGAATATACAGTCTGAAGAACGCCACTTTGTCTCTCTACAATCCCTTTATACGCTTGCCCACACATATTAAAAGAACAGCATCCATGGGTTGCAAATTATTTTTTGCCTCAACTTCACTTTCCCAACACCCCTGGGGGATCTTCAGAACAGCCTCTTACACCCAATCCTAATCCTCTGTATTCGCATAACCAATAGTATGGCCACCAAAATAAACATAATACATATGACCAACCTAGAAATATCTACCTAAAGAGGGACGCAAATTAGTTATGACAGTTGCTCACTTCTAGTTCAACAACAAAAGATAAAATAGAAAAAGAATCCCCAAAAGGAAAAACAAACATCAGCCTGACCCTGCAGTAGTATGCTAATCGCTTCCATGATTAGCTATCCACATTGTACATCTTTATACATGCTGCTTACCTCCTTGCATTGATCCTATCCAGGATCCTTTTCCCATAGGGATTGCTGCGGATAGATGGACCATACCTCTGCACCAGTTGAACTATGGATTTGTATGTATCCCCCTGCACTTGGAACAGAAAGACGATATCAACTTCCAAATTGGGAGGTATAGGAAGTACCTAAGATTGGCATTCAGAAGCAGGGTCTGTCATTTTAATTTAATTCTGAAAAGGACCCTTGTAAGGACATCAACAATCTGATTTTAGAGATGTCAAAATGTGGCAGCACCCTGAGAAATAAATCTATAGATATGAATCTCATGATTATCTTGTTATATTGATTCAAGTTGAAGATCTCATTGGGTAGTTGGACCAGCAACCCCTCAAGACTCCGTGTGCATCATGTCATATGTATTACTGTATATATAGATATGTAATTTTATGAAACTCATAAAATAGAAGAATGATACTTATTTCTAATGCACAGAACAAGAATTGTGGACAAAGTGAAACGGTATGAATATCTAACCTTTGATACCAACAAAGCTGACTGAACAACATAGTTTCCATAAGCATTCTCTAGAAGACCAACAAATTTTGAACTACTGAGGAGCTCCTTGATAATCCTTGTGGCCTGCTCTTCTGCAGACTCTTTCAAACACTTCTCTACCACGTGACTGCTGAACTTTTGCAAAGAAAGGGACAAATAGTTCCCCTTAAGTTGTCTCAATACAGCAGCCATCACATGTGGTATTTTCAGACCCAATATATATTGCACAACATAGTTCCTAAAAAGAGAAGTATTTTCTGTTCAGATTGCAAGAAATTAAATTCCAAAATTGGTAGGCAGTAGAAGACAGATAAAAGGTTATCAAGACAAACCCGTAAGGATCTTGAGCTAGGACCAGTGCATTTGCTGTAATTTCAGAAAAAAGGCGCTCTCTTGGTTCTCCCTGGGCATGCCTCACACAATGCTGCAGTACACAACACCCGTTGCTATCTGTGGCAATGTCAACACAGTGGTCTGCTACTGTGTTCAGAAGATACTGAAAAAGAAATACCACATAAAGTTTCATGATGAAAGTGAACTTCAACAATTGTTAGTTTGTTACTCCAACTATGGCGTATCACTACTAAAATAACAATTAAAGATACCAAGAGCACAGATCAACCATTACATGTGAATAGAAACACATGGGTAACTCAGACCCACATATGTATCATACATATATATACACGGCATTGTTTGTACATATCTTGTCATCGATACATTTTGTATTGCATTTACTTATTTTCCGGTTCCACAGAGACAGAGAGAGGTAGAAAGGGAGGAAGATGGTTATCAACATTAAATATGAGGGTGGGGATTATTCATAATCCACATGCCAAGTCCCACAATGATCGAGAGATGAACTTCAACCAGTTGTTTTATAAAAGGGTAATTGAGACTGGATTCACGTGACCTCAACCCCACCCTCATTTGTTAATTTAATTTAATTTAATTTAATTTATTATTATTATTATTAATTTTTTTTTTTTTTTGGGGGGGGGGGGGTCCTAATTTCTGCTCTAAGCATGGATCCACAAATTAAAAATTTAGGAACCGACGCTCCTTAACGTTGAGGGGATTCTGCAACTTTTAGGCAGCCCCATTTATTGTATCATCAGCGTCATCAGTATTAATAACAATTACTAGAGAAAAAGAGGATGAGAAAGCACAGGGAAGGTCACTAGCAGAAACAAATCATAAATAAAATGACAATCTCCAGTAGAAAAGAGCTCTCAGCACATGCAATGCGTCTAACGTTAAGTGTCGAGAAAGCTCACAGCAAAAAAACACATCTAGATCTAGGTTTCCACAGGATGGAAGCACCAGTCCTGTCGCTCTATCCAAAAGCACCTCCAACACCAGAAAGACCTGATCCCCACCATTAAACACCATCAATGGAATTTTGTGGAACCCAACTAACAAGTGGACCAAATATTGCCCCAAAATGAGAAGGAATAAATGGTCTCCCACCAGATTGTCAAGATAGAATCAATTAGGATGCTGAAAAATTGAGGAATTAGCCATCAAAAATACCCTGACGATAATCTTACTCAACCCTTGATGTATGACTCTCTTCCCAAATGGCCCAGTTACTAAGGTTTGAATAAAAGATCCACGCCTGAAATACATTGACTACAGATTAAATATATAGATTTCTCTAGAACTTACAATAATCCTACTACTCTCCAATGATAAAAGTAATATCTGGAAGGTGTCAAGCCGGAGTCCATCTGAAGGCAATGGTTAAAAAGTTTGAGTTCAAACATTATCAAGATAGAATAACCCAATCAAATGATTTGCAAATGATCCCCCAATTTAAACTGTTTCATTGAATGAGATTTTACTTTCTGAATTTCAAATTCACAGATTCAATCATGAAATTGCTACTTGTCGCTCAATGTACATTTGAGATTATGAAATCCAGGGCAATTCAGCCATACAAGAAATGATGCAGATTTCAGTGGCCTATATGAAGAAAAAAAGGAGGGCATTCGGATATGAAATCAGGTCCTTTTCTTGGTTATGCAGTTCTTAAAATTGAACCGTTTAGCTTGGTAGGAACCAATGGTTCAGTAGACAGTTCAGTCCAAACCATGCGGTTCTTTTTTTAATTCCGGTTCCCTTTTCCAATCATGGTCAAGTTTCATAGTTGTCTATAAAAGCATGTGAAGTGGAAACCCACCATACAATATGAGTAATGAAAGTTGGCTTACGCCTTTTAGTTCTGTGGTAATTCAGACCTCCCTGCAGTGGTGGTGATTCCAGGAAACCCTTCAGGGTAATTCCGATGTAATGATTCAGGAGGTGATTCCTGATCACATATCTTCTTCTTTCTTATTATATCAAATCGGATCAGTGTTTGGAATTTATTTGTTTCATGTGTAAGATCAATTGCTCGATTCTGATGCTCTGTTAAGCATTCTGACTTGCTATCCTTCTTCCCAGATAGCTCTTAAAGTTCAGTTACTGTGTGTTTTTTTTTTAATTAAAAATCATGTCCTTTAATCAATTTCTGATATTCCTTACCTAAGAAGAATTTCTAAACTCAGTTTTGATTCTTGATCAATTGCTGGTTTCAAAATCAGGTCTACTCATTCAATTTCATAGAATCCTACTTTCAGTTTGATTCCTAAAATCACTGTTTTTTTAATCGAATTCTGAGCCTGATTTCAGATTGTTAATCAGTTATTCCTGTTCAGTCTTTGCTTCTATTTAAATAATGATTTGATCAGCTTCCACTGATCTTCTGGATTTCCTAAAGCTGCTATTGATTTTCCATTCTGAGATTCAGTTCAAGAATCCTTCTTCAAATAGGATCAAATTATAATTTCAAATCTGATCATCAGATTCTCGTCAAACTTTGAGGAATTGTTCTCCGATATTATTCTGATCTTCCAGCAGCATATTGGCCTAACGAGATTCTCTCGTTTCCTGGTATTTGAATTCTGGCTAGTTCCTATCTCTGTGATTCTGGAAAATTCCTGGTATTCTACACCCTAGCCTTTAGGTAATTAGAATCCATCAAGAAAGATCACAGGAAAGAGAAGATCAAGGAAGGAAATTGAGAATCCCAGATTGTATGAAGAGGATTTTCCTACTTTTCTACTGTATTACTCTATTTTAAAGTGTCATTTTTTAGCCTTTTTATTTGTTTATTTTGCTTCTTCTTATCTTACTTCCATGGAGGAATTTGATTGGTGGGATAAAAAATACAAGTAACTGACAATAATATCTTTGGATTAAATAATTTCCGTGGTCAAAATTTTGCTGAAATAGCCGAAATATTTCGGTATTGCAAGAGATCAATACAAGATGAGTGGCGAAATGTACCGAAATAGGCAGAGGGTGGAAGTAATTGGCAATAATATGTTTGGATTAACTAATTCCCATGGTTCAAAATTTCTTTGAAATGACCGAAATATTCCGGTTACGTGAGAAATCAAAACAAGATGAGTAGCAAAATGTACCAAAATTGCAACGAAATATTTTGGTTCGATAGAGGGTGAAACATGGGTGAAATCCGAAATTTCGAACCTTGACTGATTCAGACATTATGTTTCTCTTCAAACTTGTTTAACCTTCCAATGAAAAGAATCTCAATAAAGGACAAATTTACAGAGTTAAGAAATTAGGATTTTATCCTAATTTCTTGTTCTAATATCATTGGGTGACTACTAGGGAAACAGATAAGGGAAGGCCATCCACATCATACTTTCACTGGACATAAGCATGCCTTGCCAATGACATAGTATTATGTGTTCACCATTTCATCTAAATAGTCTTGTTATTGTTGAAGATTGTACAGTTTTGGTTCTGCTGTCTAGGTGTCACCTAGCTTAGTGCTGTCCAGCTGTCCAAGCTGGCAGCCTTCTTAATCTTTTGGATTAAGTTAAATTCTTAACTTAGTCCTCCTTATCTTCAATTCATTATATGTAATTAGGAAACTAGTATTATTGTCTAACTATGATTTACAGTTTATCTAGGATTCCTCGTCATGTTTACATGTGGAATTCCTACCTCTAATATAACTAGAACTCTTTATCTTGTGAAGTCCTAGACCTATCACTTTATCCTTTTTATTTTGTCTATAAATAGTGACTTCTAAGAGAGGAACACACATCGATTCTATCTCCCTCTTCTTCTTTCTCTCCATCTTCTCTTTGTTTTTATTTAGTTATAGTTATCATGTGTAATTTCAATGTAAGATAGCAAGGAAGCTCCCTCAGAGTAGTATGTCCTTAATCCTTATTCAGGAGTGCCTAACTAATCTCCCACACTTTCATTGTTCCATCCAAACTTAAGAATTTCCAAGAATGAAATGGACTTCCAAGGAAGAAAAATAGCATTGGTCTGGCAGGATATGTTCCTGTATCAGATTTCTTGATCGATCCTGTAATTCTAGAGATGCAAGGATGAGCACTGGACAAAAGACCAGACTCTCAAAATAGAAAAAAGAAAAAAAAAATTAAGAAAAAGGCAAAATGAAAAGAAAGAGAACAATTCAATAAAAAACTAACCTTGATTGTGCCATTTCTAATGAGCAACTATACCAAGGCACTTAATTGAACTGTTGCTTAAAATAATTCAATATTTCAATTAAAAAGTCAAGGCATATATACCTCTCTCAGAGTGTGACGTAGCCTCCAAGACCACCTTTAAAGGAGGTCTATGATAGTCCAATTTTTCATAACTGAAACAGTAGTTGCAAGTGATACTTGCCACTACAGAATGAATAATCTTGATTGGCACTTAGAAATGTGCCAACTAAAGGTCTAATCAAGGCACTTCTAATCTTCTCAGTACTTCATGACTGGTTAATGGAGTTTCCAAATTATCTGCATCATGGGTATAACATAAAGGTTTCATTTTCTTATAATAATTAGGAAACGAAAGGGGCACCTGATTCCCTAGAGGAAGAAATCATTCTTACGACTTTTAACTCCAAAAATAAAAACTTTGGCCCTAATTTTGAATAATATTAAGTCCTAGAATGTGATTTGCTATATAAAACACATGGGGTCCAAGCCTATATGATTTGGTCTGAATACACCACCTATGACATAAAGACCTAATCTACACCTTGTTATTCTTTTGAAGCATGAAATTTTTATCTCAATGAATGTTTTAGCTGATAAGATGACCATGGCTATAAACCTCCCATTTGGACCTCATATTAAACTTAGTATTTTAGATATTGTGAGGCAGTACACAATAGATTTCTCTATCTAAAACTCTCTAGTCATAATTTTGATGATATAACTGACTCCAACATTCATTTTGGTGCACATTTTATCAGTTCCTGATGTTACATGTAAGAATATCAATTCCACAATGTTCCATGCTCATATCAATGGCTACAATGCTTTTATGGACTCCCATGGTCTCTATTGATCAATTTCGTTTCAACAAGACTTTAAGTAGACTGAAGCTGACCCTTAGCTGTTGTTTTCAGAACTGGTGAAACAGATGAACCATCACACTGTAAAGCCTATCCTGAATCACCTGAGCTGGATAATTCCACAGTAAGCTACATGGCTCAGCCCACAAAGAACCACATGAGTCATGATATATATACATGATAGAAACATAAAAATTCCTTTTTATTTGGGACTTTTTTTTTCCCTCACACAAGTACTGTTTTCCAAGAGAATTAGATAGATTCAAATATAGACATGCATAATTTGAAGCTGCCTCATCATACCATAACAGTACAGAAGCTTGCAGTTTGCTCATCCAAAAACCAGTAGTAAGATTGAGTTCATATGCCAATATTGTTACATTCTGAGCTATAGATCTGATGGCGCCAGCACCATATAAGAATTAGAAGAAAAGAGGAGAGGGCAACTGTGTTTCTTCGTCCAAAAAGTTCTTTACAACTCAACTGCAAGTGAGAAGAAGAGTGGCAATCTTGTGGATCCTTCAACAAGATATGTGTCTAGTGGAAACCAAGAGGTCTAAAACATGAATTAAATAGGAAGCAACTGCTAGCGCCATTGGATGGAAACCATAAAGGTTTTTGTGGGGTCCCAAGAGACTAGGGCTAGAGTCTCCCATCCTTCATCTCTCCCCAGGCCAACCCCTTCTCTTCTTACTGAATATTGATGCCTAAATGACCATCTTGTAATAGACTAATAGTAGTAGTAGGATTATGCTTAAAGGAAAAAAAATAAAAAAAAGCCTCGGGTAACTACGTGAAGGTCAATTGCCCACGTCACGTCATATACCAATTACCATCAGACACAGAATCGGTCACAATAAATGGGTCAATCCGCATGTCGAGTTTAATAACTAAGGCATGTAAAAGATACATCTTTTGACTCGCTATATATCAATTGCTTTTTTAGAAATGTTTCAGAGATAGAATTGAAACATTTCATACCTACTTCAGCAGTGCCTTCTGCAAGCAACATGAGGAAAAAGAGGATCATTTACTTGCATACAATCTTTTAGCTTGGATCATAAGTGCATCTTGTATACTAGTATACAACATGTACAAACTCCAATTTGGGTGTCCTGGTGTATTTATGGTTAACAAATACTAAACCAAGTGGCAGGAAGGAGGAATGGACAGTAGGAAAGAGAAATGCTCAAAGAATTTAAGAAAATTGAATCACAATCAATGAAAATACACAATAACTAAGCATAAGCATAATATGAAAACGTAAAAAAAAAAATATTAAAAAAAAAAATCTTCCACACACAAAAACAAATTGATGACTTTAATTATACTTAATACTTATTTAAACTTTTAGAAAAATTTTAAATACTTCCAAGATCTCCACATCTTATTTGGTGGATTATTACGGCCAATATTTCAAATTCATGAAGGATTCCAAACCTGCAGTTTATTTACGTCCTTCAATGGTTCAGATTTATATGTCTGACAGGGTTCTTATAACATGGGTGGCTCCACCATACAAAGAGAAACAGAGGATGACCAAAATTGTGTGGGTATGACTCATGATGAGAAAAGTATTTAATTAGTGAGATGTTTGGAATCAATTTTTAAGTTTTGTCCCTAATTCTAAGTTCGGGAAAGATTTTTTCCCTTGAGAGTCCCTCTATGTGTTCTTGAGTACTCTGTTTTGATGGGCTTCCATTATTTAAGATTTTAACTTTTTTTTAAGGGAATTAGATTTTAGTATCTGAAAAACTTCATCTATCCCCACTTCTTATACTCTATTTTCACTATGGATGACACATTTTAAGTTAGTTCATTTCACTAAAGCCTCACTACAGAACCTGTCATGATGTTGGTTTGCAGGGGAGGAAAGAAAAAGGGTGAGGACAAAAAAAAAAGAATGAATTAATGAAAGAATGAAGAAAGAAAGGCAATTCTGATAAATACTGCATGCAATGCAATGAAGATTCAAGTCTTCCAAGACATAATTGAATCAAACAGCATGTTCATAGAAAACCCACTAAAACATCTAACTCTAGCTCCACTTATAAGGTCCATTTCAAAAAGTAACAGATCAGACCATTGGGTAATGTCAATGTCAAAGCAAACTAGATGTCCAATAAACAGATAAAACCTCAAGAAAGCCCTCTTACTTTCAAAAGACATTATTAAACATAGAGAAGATATAAACAGAAGGGAATATTAGCATTTGGTTGAATTCAATGAGATCACCCAAAAAAAGTGGATCCACCCATGTGGTTTACATTAGACAGCACCAGAGATCAAACTGACACTTGAAGCAAACACCAGTACCACACCTGTTTAATGCATTAGGGTTTTTTTTTTTTTAATATTCTTAATAAATTTACTATAATTAGATGATTAGAGAAACCCCAAAAGAACAATTTCCTCATTAAGCATACAATTATGCAAACGAGATCCCACATCAAAGTTCAAAAAACAAACAAGATTACTGATATATAAACCTCGTAAGCTTACAGACTTGGATAGAATAAATATGCCAACCATATACCTACTTTGAACATCAATTGCTCTATAGAAAAAATAAATATCAAAATCTAATGCGACTAAATGAAACTGCAATCTAACCAAACAGATTTCAAGTGAAACTTCACAGCCAACAATTGCAGCACAATATTTGTGTGTGTTGGGGGAGGGGAGTGCAAACTTTTCTAAAATTTAAAGGAAACATAGTGACATTCAAATAAAGAAGTTGTGTAGATCAAAAACACCAAAACTTACTTTATTATTTTCATTGGAGAAGCGCTGGAGGCAATGCTGAATCACATGATGACCATTCCCGTCCTTGGAAAGTATGACTGTGCCCGGCCTCAAAGCCAACATAACACAGGAAATTTGCTCTGGAGTGGTAAGATGCTCCAACAATTTCTGAACTGCACGAGTGCTGCAACAGGAGAAAGAGATCTGCTGTTATGTTCATCCAAGAAATAACTGAATTTTGTCTCTCACGTAAATGGAGAACCCTTGATAGAAGGGAATTCCAGAAACATCAAAGGAAGTGAAAAATAGTACCCATGCATATCGAGACAAATTGTGACGAGTTGGAGTTCCTCCTTGGTGATCGTGCAGAGAATTTCCATTTTCTGTTCTTCGGTACATACTTCAAAGATCCTCTGGACAAGGTAATTCCCAAAAGGATGGACCATTAACTCGTCCACGTGGTCTTTCACCTCGGCAAAAATTATCTCAATCTCTTCCGCCCTTCCCTCCTCGAACTTCTTCTGTAAGAACCGACACCCATGTTGATCCATGGCCACCGTGACCATCCGGCCTCTCAAATCATCCAAAGATGAAAACTGCAGAAAATGTAGACTCTGATTAAAGAGTGGGGACCTCAATGTGTTTGGATTGTCCGTTTCCAAGAGCTGGCCATGCTCTGCAGCTACTCTGCAATGCCCATCAAAATCGAGGCGGAACCCGTCCCTATTCGAACGAGGCATCATCATCATCGGGGAACGCTTGGCGTTTTCATGGGAAGATTGTATTGGATGCTGCAAGCAGCATTTGTTTCTGGCCTGATAACGACAGCAAGACATGGCACAACCGTTAACGGACGCGTCCATGATTGAAAAGGGATTCGAACCAGGGACAGCAAAACTCTCAGTCGGCACGGAGGGAGGAGCGCGAGCGCGCATAAACGCAGCCATCTGCCCCGCGTTGTCTTCCTGGAGCCTCAAGCGCTGCAAGTCGATAACAGTTTCTTGCAACTGCTGATAAAACAAAGACGGGAAGCCCTGACCATGACCGATCACGGTATCCATGAGAGCAGGGTTGCCGAACACAGAAGCACTGGAAACACTACTGCTAAATGAAGGGTGAGCCGAAGAAACAAAGGGAGACTGATGAGACGAAGATGAAGACGGAGGACGACCAAAAGCAGAAGGGTGAGAAAAGGTTTCCAAGGAAAAGGGGTTTTGGGTAGCAGCAGGAAAAACGGTGTTGTTGTTGTTAACATTGTTAATGGTGTTGTTAAGGTAGAGCATCTGCTGGAAGTATTGATTATGGTGATCGACGACAGAGGACGGAGACATATCGAACATTATTTCTCCAAAAAGCTTTTGCAATCCCTCCTCGTCGTTTCTGCTTTCCATCGATCGTCGTTTCTCCTCTGTTCGTTACTAAGAAAAAGGAAAAAAGAAATTTACAACATGATGGAAAGGAGAGGAAGAGATTGGTTGCGATCAGGGTTTTAGAAGATTTCGGAAATATCGGGAATTGGGTTTTAAAGGGGTTTTAAAGATTTCATCTGACATTTATTTCCATATATAAAAAAATCTTAATAAAAATCAATCGATTATATCGCCAACTTTAGCGATTCTTTCCCGAATTCAGTGCTATCTGTTTCCTAATATATATCACGATTTGCAGAGAGATACTTACCGCCTCAAAAAGTGGAGAGGAAAGCAAGAGTTCATCATCACTTCATCTTCATCTTCATCTTCATCTTCATGCATGCAATACAATAAAGAAACAAAAATAAAAGTTACAACATGCGTTAGCTCATGCATGAGATGCTCATTACTCGATAAAATTATAAACCATACGATATATAATATATATATATATATATATATATATATGATTTTGAATCATATTTCAATGGGCCATATATGTCCATCAGAATCATGACCAACTGAATCTTCTTCCACACATTTTGGAGTAGCCGCGTCGCACGCCACGTGGTAAATTAATCTAGCATAGGCACCAGGCACAGTTCTGATCCAACCCAGTTTTGCTATTTGGGCCAGTTAGAGGTTTAAAACCAACCTTGTTTACCAATTTACCATCGACCCGACTACCCTTACCGTATTTACCAAAAAAAAAATTGTAATTCAAAAATAGTCTAATCTTATGTGACTGTGACATCATTATCCCAATCAAAATCACACAAGTCAAATCAATTTTATTCATTCTGATCTTCCCATCTGTACGTCGCAATCAAATCGTCTTCTATGGACCTGTTTTTTACCAAGGGTGGGATTTCAATCGGTCTACCTCCTCATGTTTTGGTAGACGGGCCGACTGATCCCCAACCCTTTGGACTCTCCTGCCGTAGGAGAGGATTTGGATTTTTGTACACCACACCCGAGAATCCTTTCTACTAATAATCTTTGCTATCAAAATTAAATTATTCTCGCCAGCACCAACTTTTTTTCGTTTTTTTTTTTCCCCTCAGATTTTCTGACACAGGGAATGGGTCATGGGCTCATGGCCCCGGACAAATCCCAAAATAGGTATGATGGATCCTAAAATAGGCCTAATTTTGGTCTTCTTAGAGTGGGTGTGCATGGTGAGAGAAGTGGTGAGGACTTGGATTTTCTGTAGCCATAGCTCCATTTAAACTGTTGAGAGTGCATCTGCACGTACATCGATACACTCTAAAGGCTTGGATACGACTGCATGGCTGTAGATGAACTAGGGCCAAGAGGCGAGTAGTCATTGCATGAGTGATTAAAAAAAATAAAGAAAATGAAGTGAATAAATAATTGAAAGAATGATATGTTTATAATCAATCAGACATGAATCACATGATTGGTTTAGGTCAAGATACAACTTTGCACCGTAATTGCCTGATTATTGATTAGTCTGGGCCTAAGCTTGGCACATTTAATAACCAGTCCGGGCCGTTTTAGATTCTCATCAATTGATTCAAGTCGAATTACTCGGTGTGATCTTTAGATTGACACCCTTAGCTATACTAATCAAAATCAGGTTTCAAATAGTTAGTAGGCCATTTTGATTCCCATCTTGGATATTTCTCCCTTATATTTTGACTTTGCATTCTAGTGATCGACTGATTCATAAAATAAAAAAGGTTCATCTGATTGTAACCATGGAGATTACAAACAGAATTTGTAATTGTAGTTTTCAACTCCTAAACCACAAGAGATTTTCACTTTTAAAATAAGGGCAAATTAAATAATTTCATATATTACCACATCTTTTTCTTGATTGCACATTCTCCTCTCACCTTTGGGAAGGAGTGTTGTTCGATGTTGGCTAATAAGGAGACAGATTTGCCTTTACAAGAACCATTGGAGATGGATTTATATCATTTGTAATACATTTTTGTATAATCGTATATCATATTTGGATGGAACGAAATCTCTGATCTTGGACCATCAGATCTAGAACTTATACTCAAATTTGGAAAGTCATTTTGTTTAATTTATAGGTGATGATTACCATCATGATTACGCGTTGCCGGAATACAACTAAAAATATATTCATTGTAAATGCCTATGATCCTCCTATCCATTTTAATATGGAAAAGCTTTTCTCTTTTGATGTCTGTGAAAATAGTCTTGCTTTCGATTCTTCAGGGTTTATATATATATAGCTTTTCTCTTTTGATGTCTGAAAATAGTCTTGCTTTCGATTCTTCAGGGTTTATATATATATATATATATATATGGCACACTTACAATCATCAAATGAACGTTTAGGTTTTGAGAAGAAGACTGAATGGTAATTTGATCCGGAAACTTGAAAAGAAAGTTGGAAAAAGTTAAAAGTCTAGTCAAATGAACGTTGAAACACCCCCTCTTCTGTTTTATCTGAAAACCCTTTGTTTTTAGCTGGTCATCAGGACCTCATGGCCTTCATTATTGGATCGAAGTTTCTTTTTTGGTAATCTATTAAATCAAAGATTCCAATAGAGCATATTTTGATTTATTGGAGGTAAAGACCAAAGAGGATGTTTGCCCTGTTCTTTAATTCCATTCACTTCTCTACCTCCTTCCTTTCCCTCCGCCTCTTAATCCAAAAGTCTCTCTCTCTCTGAATGGGGTCTCTGTTGCAAGCCCTCAACTCAGTAATCTGAATCACTTGGTCTTCATGGCATCTCCGCTGAAACGGTTTCGGACAACGCCCACGGCCTCTTTCACTTTGACAACACAGCTCAGGTTTTGTATTCTCTAAATGGAAAAACCTGATTCACCCTATCAAGATTTGACACACCCAAGTCACCAGGTTTTGAGAAGGGCAGGTCAAGTCCAGGTTCACTTCAGATTGAATTTATATCACATTCACAAATTTAGCACATACGGTACCTCCCTCGAGACAACATTTCAGAGCCATCCCTTACTAAATCTATAGCCAAGTCAGGAAAGCTCCTTCAGGACTGCCTTGGTAGGTCTGTTCTCCACCCTCCATCCAATCAAATCCAATGAAGTTCGCCATTGTCTGACACATCCTAGAACCATTTCCATTACTAAACCTATAGCCAAGAGTAAGGAAAAAAAATCCTACTTCAAACAAAAATAATCTAGTTAAACTTCCACACAAAAAAAAAAAAAACCTGAATCCAGCAAACCATCTTGACAATGCACTTAACCAATGCGTCAAACAATCCATTTTCTAATCCACCTTTTCCCCAGGTCATATCCTGCACTAGCATAAACGTCACCATTTAAACAGTGCGTTCCAGTGCACGAGACTCCCACAATTGCAGGGTCTAGAGAGGGCAGAATTTACTCGACCTCTCTCCCGCAATGAGGAAAGGCTGTTTCTATGTTTCGAACCCATGACCACCAAGTTGAAATATGAAAACCTTACCGTCACATCAAAGCTTGCCCTCATCACTGTTTACATAAAATCCTCTCCTGCAGACCTGCCCTGCCAAGGGCTGGATTTCAGCCAACACACATACCGAGGTATTGGTATGCTTGCCGGCTAAACTCCAACCCTGAGATCAGCCGGTAAGTCCTCCTGACGCAGGAGAGGATGTGGATCCAACATTCACAAGTTTTGGTGGTTTCTACATCTCAAACCTTAATTAATGGTGTCCAACACAACAGATTTGCAAAAGCCCGGAATCTTGTGCCATCTTTAATGCAAATACCCCTAAAAACCCTGTCGTTTTCATGTCCTTTGCCAACCAAAAATAAGAATCATTTTGGAAGCAAACAAACCCCTCGGGGCGCCTATCCTGAGGACCATATTTCTACAATTTTGAACCCCACCATCCTCTGGGCAAGAACTCTTGAATGCCATTGCACAACCTCCTAGGGAAAACTTCATAGAGGTGAATCCAGTAAAACTGATAATTCTTCCAGGAGATGACTGAATAATAATTCATTCATGCAAACAGCATTCAACATAAGCTACAAGGGTTCAAACAAAAAAAAATAACATCTAGCAAAAACCAAGTCCTTTGAGTGACAGCTTCATGAGGGAACTGCTTTTGATTTCCTAGTGCATCCTGTTGCGAAAATGTTTTCTTAATGTGTTTTGAGAATCTGTATTACATATAAGTTTGATGCGAGGGCTGCAACCCGCTACCCATATAGGCCCCATAATTTAATGGGGCAGCATTATATGTACTAGCAGTAGCCCTCTCATCTTGGGGATAATAGTATGGCCTTTGTGCATTTGGCTGCTGGGTGTATGCTCCCTGACTAGGAACTTGATATTCATAAGCAGTTGGACCAGCATGAGGATACCTTTCCGTGGCACCCATGTAGGCTCCCCTCTCATTGAAAACTGAAGTCTGCCTATCCACAGCAGCAACAGGCATACGAGGCCCAAAGTATCCTCCGTTTGCCCGAGCTCGCTTTGGCTGTTGATGCTTCGGCATTTCTCCCATCCTTCTCTTATCAGCTTTTGATTTTTCCAGTTGAATCGCTCGTTTCTGCAGTAGATCCAGCGGATATTCTGCTTCAAGCTTGTATTCCTCAACGCACCTGATGACAGTCCTTAGTGCAGCAAGCTCCTGAGCATTTACATCATTCTGAATGCAAAATAAAAGAAAATTCTTGTGAATACTTGACTTTTTTTTTTGGGGGGGGGAAGTGGATTCCATGTGTTTTACTGGCTGGAACATTGATAAGCACCTGAGGACCAGCAGCACCTCCTGAACTGCCCTTTCCTTGTGAGTTTCTCCTCGAGTCCTTCAAGTATGTCTTTAACAGGGGCACTGGAGGGAAGCTCTCAGTGAGCTGGAATGCTTGAATAAAGTGGACAGCGTCAATTTGCCTTCCACGGCTGAGCAGTGATTCAACAACACCTGTGAAGGAGAGAAGCCCCGAATAATTACACAATTATAACAGAATCATAGACTCAGCAAGGTTTAAACCCTTCAATCCACTTCTTACTCCTAGCCTTCAGAAACAAATTTATATAATGCCCTGCAAGGCACAGGGCCAATGGTACAGCCTAAAGAAAAATGGTATGGTCTCTAGACACAATTATTGGTCAATTCTACAGAACACCAACCTGGCATTTTGTGCGCTAGTCCAAGAGAACGGCAGAGCTCAGGTGCCTGCCTGCGACGAGCACCAGCAAGAACAAGCTTGCAAAGTTCTTCTTCATCAAACTCTGAAGCAATCCTAAAAGTTGCGAGGAGCTGCAGAAATGCCTCTGCTTCCAATGAATTTCCATTGGCAGCATCAACGTTCGCACCAGCCAACTTAGGCTTCCAGTCATCAGCAATTGCCTTGGCTTGCTGCTTGATATCGGGGCTCAGAAGGTGATCAGCACCAGGCTCGGCCCCCACCAACAAAGGGGCCACGGCTTCCATCAACATAACACATGATCTGCGCATGCCCTGGTGGGCTGCATCCTTCTTGTTACTTTGATGGGTAGTTTGATCAGAAGGGTAAAACCCCTCCAAAGAATCCAGCACCAAACGGGCTGGTTCAGTTGCAGTTCTCAATGCAACAGAAATTTCCTCACGTATGGCAGCAAGATTTTTTTGGTTCTCCATAACAAAATTCAGAAGCCCCTTTGCATCCATCTGTTCGCAAAATTGCGTCAGCTCTGGACGGGGCTTCACTTCAACAGCCATGGAATCAGCATTTTCCCCTGATTTATGAGGGTATTCCTCCTCCAAAGCAGGGAGGGATGCATAGGTATCATCATCAAATGAGCTGCTTACCTTGTTTTCTGTGTTGTCCTCGGCATCTACCAACTCTGGGGATGGGGGCTGATATTTCGCTCGTGCCTCCACAATTGCAGCAACAGCAGCATCTTTTATCTCCTGCATTTGATCCAATAGAGCTTGTTCTTTAGCAGCAACAACTGCTCCTCTCTCTCCGAGCAATGTACGACTTTCCGATTGCTTGTCCTCAAACTCCTTTTCCTTTTCTTCTAACTCATCAGATCTCTTCTTTAGTAATTCCTCAAGATTGTGGAAGTACTCTTCAATTTCCTTCCACTGAACTGTGTCCTCACAGGAATTCTTGTAAGACTCGAATTCAACAAATGCCTTCCCAAGCTGTTCTACCATAACAGTTGTTGATGCAATGCCCATAACTGGATCTGCATCTGCCATGGCTATGCAAGGGTGGAGATTACTGTTCTGCAATGCATATAGACTAAAGTACTGACATATAGTTCGAAAGGCAACAAAAGTATTGACCAATAAGTTCCATATCTTAAGAAAAGAAAGAAATACAGAAGAAGAACTCTTTTGTGGTGAAGAACTCTCGATTATTTCACAGGACAACGTACGAAGAAAACAGAGGATCTGTTGAATATCAATTTTCAAGTATTCAATTTCACAAATAAAACACAGAAGCATACTACATATTTGGAACAAATCATGCATGGACCCTAGGGAGAAACTGACTTGTACATTAGCAGCAAATAAGAGCCTAAAATGGATACAAAATGACAAAAAAATCAGAACCTACTGAAATTAGTTCAATCTCACTTCAGTGCATTAATGATCAATGTCCCTCAGCAGTCTATATTCTATAAGCAGCAAAGGTAAAACAGATGACAGAACTTCAAGTTGGGCACTCAAGACTAGGACAATGTCCTATTCCTTGCTTTGTGTAAAAAGGAGAGCTCGGTCCTCTTTTAGGTTAAAAATGATGTCACAGGATGGATTTTAAGGGATAGATCACCAACTGAAGGATACAAGACCTCGTTGAATTTGAAGGTACGATCTTACGCTTGTACCAATGATGTGGGATCCAGGGTGGAGAAACACTAATTAGATCCGCTACTAGGCCTACCCAAATAATAAGCAAGCTTGATTCAGATAACAGTGGCAAAATCGTAAATAAGTCCAAAACTCAACCAATAATGGCAGATTTGTAATTATTCAGAACTTTCTAATAACTTGTAGAGAACCAAACAGAACTTTAGAGTGAGATTGGAATTCTATTGAAATATATGAGGGCAGTGTGGGTATTAACATAATAGAAAGGATAACTCATGACTAAAGGAATAAGGGAGGGGCAATATGGGAAAGTAAGAACATAAAACAATCAAAGGCACAAAACGTGACTTTGTCTTCAACCTTGGACAGCAGACCAGGGCGGTAAAGCTGAGTGATTTCGAGTGAGATATCTCAATCACTGTGACTCCTCTTGAGCTGGAATTTTAGGAGCATAGTCGCAACTTCCTGGCCTATTGAATCACATTATTAGGGACTCCAAACAGCAAGAGTTAGAAGTGTTTTGAAGGTCTGAAGTTGGGTTTGGTGGTAGGAGAAAGAAGAAGTGAGTTGCAGGTTTTGCAACTCACATAAGGGTGATGGGTTGGGGTTGAAACTCAAGGGGTTGAGTCGCCCTTAGGTAAGGAAGGTTCTCCTAAAGTTTCAGGTTAAGAGGATGAGGGATGATGGAGTTCGATGGTGGTCGTTGGGGCTGGTATTACAGCCAAAACATGGGAGGGGGTTTCGATTGTAGGGACTGGGGAGAGGGAAGATGGAAGAGGGAAAAGGGAGGGAAGAGGAGGAAGAACGAAAGGGAGACAGACCAAGGGATGGTCTGGTCAGTGTGCAGAGATGAAAGATAGAGATTCACAAAGAGGCCAACAGGTACGCAACAACTCAATTCTAACTTCTTTAATTTCACTCATCAAATTCTTCTTCAAATCTTCTCTACCCATTACTCTATTACATGTCTCTTTATAAAAGAAATAACATTCCTAAACTAATTTGAAATAAACTTAGAAAGTAAATAACATCTTTATGAAATAAAATCTAATTTGTATGGCATAAAATAGAAATAATAAATAAGGAAAACCCTAATACTGAAACTTCCTATTCTAATTAATCATCTACCAACCCTTTCCAGACCAAAAGGTTGGTTTGGGTTTGAGCCAGTTCAGGTTTGGCTTGGGTAGCCAAATTGGCTCATGTCGATCCATCCATGACACTACTACTGCATCAACTCTCCGCTTCTCAAAAGAAATCGACTCCGTCGAGTCTGGATAAGGACCAAGAAGACCATCAGATGGTATGTGTTGGAGGAGAAGCGAGTTAGCATTCTTCTTAAGCTTGATGGCAGGAAGGTGTTTCGCCGGAAGAAGTTGCATATCGAGCCCACCGAATTTGAAGGTGTATGTATTCTCGTACCCATCATGCTGAACCTTCTTGTCAAACAACCAAGGACGACCAAGGAGAAGGTGACAGATCTTGAGGGGTAGCACATCACATTGAACAGTGTCGATCAATCCGCCGATGGAATACGTGACCAAGCACCGCTCATGAACCTTAAGATTATTGTTATTTATCCATCCAACCTTGTAGGGATGTGGACGGGGCTCTGTCTTCAAACCGAACTTGTTAACCATATCTTCAGAGACTGCATTGGTGTAACTACCCGTCAATAATCATGGTGCATAGGGAACCGTTGCATCGTACCCGTGTCTGAAAAATATTGCCACGTCGCCAATCATCCTCTTCAAGTATCTGTGTAACCAAGAGAGGGCGAAGGACCATAAAAGGCTGGTGCAACTGATCAACATCACTGTCACTATCATCACTATCATGCTCGGCTGCCAAGTATACGATCTCATTCTTACGTTGCTCCTCTGTGGCAGTAGCCATGAGTTCTTCATTATCGGCAAAAGCAATTGAGCGATTTGCTCCTCTGTGGCAGTAGCCATGAGTTCTTCGTATGTAAATGATGACACATTCATAGGGTTAAATGGAGATGTAGAATGCTATCTTATTATAAGAAGAAAAAAAATGGAGGTTGCAGATCTAAAGAGCTCAGAGCAAAAGGTATAGCTTCTACAGATGATATCAACATAGTAGACCATCAATAATGAATCAGAGGCTCCAACATATGGGAACTTACAGTCTTTGGTGATTCAGGCATATACTGTAAGAACAGGTCTGCTTCCCTTAATAGCTCATTCTAATTCCTAGTGAAGGAAGCAAACCAACAATCATAATTGTCACGGCGACTGGGTGACCCAAGGTGTTGGAGAGCCGCTTGAGCACTTAGGTGACTAGGCAACTAGGCGACCCAAAGCATCAGAAGGGTACATCTTCCACAAGAGGATTTATACAAAAAAGGGGGTAGCCATCAATTTTTTTAATATATATGCATAATTTCATGCATGATGGTGTATATAAGACCTTCATACAGTCCAATCAAAATGCTACAAATGGTATACAACAACAACAACAACAACAACAAGGCTTTATACCAACTAAACAGAGTCAGCAACATGAATCCTTGCCCTCCAATCAGCTCTATTTGAGGTCATACTAGAAACAAAACCTAAGTCATGCATATTTTTCCTCACCACCTCATCTAGAGTCATTTTAGTTCTCCGCCTAACTCCTTTGATTCCTTCAATCTGAATCAAAACAGTTCTCTGTACTGCAGCACCTAAACCCTCCGTGGAACATGGACATACCACCTCAAACGATTTTCTCATAACTTATCATCTATCGTTTCTACTCACAAATCAATTCTGATATGATGTTCATTATCTTATCATTCTCAGTCTTGCTACACATCCATCTCAACATCGTTATCTCAGCTACATTAATTTATCAATTTGATGCTTCTTAACTCTGCTACCCAACATTCTGCACCAATCATAGTCGATCGATGACTATCCTATAAAATTGCATTTGAAGTTTTATAGGAATGAGTCGATCATAAAACACTCTAAACACACCTCTCTACTTCACCCATCCTTTTTTTTTTCCTCTGAGAAACATCATCATCTATATCACATTCTTTATTTATGAATCATGATTAGACCTAGATACCTAAAATAATCACATTGTAGTATTTTTCTCTCATCAATTTTTACCAGCTCATCATCCGTCCTAGTGTGACCAAGTTACACACCATATACTCCATCTTTGTTTTACTTATTTTAAAACATTTTCATTCCAAAGTTGATCTCTATAACTCCAATTTCTCGTAATATTTGCTTTTGTCTCATCCATCAAAACAATATTATCAGTAAAAAGCATAAACCAATGAATCTCATCTTGAATGTCTCTAGTTAAAATATATAATGTTAGCGCAAATAAATAAGAGCTTAAAGCTAATCTTAATGTAACCCAATTGTAATTGAGAATTCGATACTTTGACCCCATGGTTCTTACACTATCACTACGCTATGATACATATCTTTGACTATGTTCACATATTTACTTAAAACACTTCTCTTCTCTAGTACTTACTCGCTTAACTCTTTAAGGACTCTACCATAAACTTTTTCTAAGTCAACAAAGACCATTGGAGATCCTTTTTGCAATCCCGAAATGTCTTTCATTAGTGATGAAGACATTAGATTGGATCCAATAGTCTTTTATTAGTTGATTAAGGGCCTTTGTTTATGGGCCTTTAGTTTCTTAGTTGCTTTTAAGGATTTTTTTTTATGGGCTTGTTTTATTGTGGACCAACTAGCTATAGTGGTATTTATTTTTAGTTGTGGGCCTTTAGAGTGGCCCAGCCTTTTATTGGATTACTATTATTAGATTGTAGCCTATAAATGCAACGTACAACCCTAATTTCAAAGGGATGATGAATGAATATGGAATGAACTGAGTTCTGGTTTTCTCCTACCTCTCGGTTTCTTTTCTTTTTCGCCTCTCTCTATTTTCTGTAGGGACGACTCTCAACATCAGCTCCTCTTCTCTCCTTTCAGGTACGCCATCTCCACCTCCCCTGTTCTGAATCTATTTTGACAGGTTCTTTTCCTTCTCTTCTCTCTCCCATAGACGATAAACCCCCCTTCTCTCTTTTCTTTCTCCTTCTTACCCCCCATCACGACTGTAGTGGTTTTTGCCTTCCCCCGCTGAACAACTTCTCCCCTGCCCTTGTTACTTCTGTTTTTGAAAAGAAATATCCCCTTCACCTTATTTGCAGCAAGTTAATTTTTGGTTTATTATGTTATTCTATGTTCCATCACTGCTATGGCTTTCTTTAAACCTATTGAAACATAATTTTAGGTAATTTTAATTTCTGCTACATAATGCATGGCTGCAAATCATATTCTACATAATTCTATTATAATTCCTATTATGTGTGGTATTTACTAACATAGCTAGCACCTATGTGAGTACTCTTTGCAGTTAAGCCTTCGATTTAGCAAGTTATAGTGAGTTTCTTAATTCTTATATGTTGGAAATTTTATGTTTTACATGTTCCTAAGTCTCTTTAGTTGCTAAACATTTTCTTCCATTAGTATTAGGAGTTTTAACTCTTCTTGCACATTAGTACTTCATAATATATGGCTAGTTTTGCTATTACATGAAATTTTATTGGCTTTTGTTTAATTACATGCATATTGCCTAGATTGATAATGTTCTTTACATCGGGTTATTTTGTATCTAGCATGCTTGCACATCATGTCTAGTGCTACCTCAGTCCCTACATTACCTATTAGATATCCTCTTTATTGCATCTATGCCTTATTTTCATCTTAGAGTAGGTCCATCTAGAAATCCTAGAGTTAGCCTACATCAATCAATCTCCTTAGTAAATAGCTTCTGTCATGGATCTTCCTACCATAAAACCAAACTGGTTCTCCGTGATAGTAATTTCATGTATCATGCGAGTTTCAATAATTCTCTCCCATAATTTCATATTATGATTCATTGGTTTTATGCCTCTATAGTTATTGCAACTCAGAATATCATCTTTATATTTATAAACCAGGACTACATTGTTTATCCTCCATTCATCTGGCATCTTCTTTGTGCTCATAATCTTATTAAATAGCTTGGTAGCTAAGATAATCCACAAATTTCTAAGCTCTTCCACACCTATCGGGATCCCACCTAGACCTGGTGTTTTGCCTACATTCATCCTCCTTAAAGCCTCTTTTACTTCCGAAAATCTAATTTTTCGTATATATGTATAACATGTGGTGCCTTGATGGGTATGCAACCTTTCAAGACACTATTACTCGAGATATCTTAATTTAGTAGGTTGTAGAAATAATCTTTTTGTCTCTTCTTAATGTCTTCATCCCTAACTAGAAGTTTACCATATGCACTTTTAATACATCTAACATGGTTAAAATCTCTATACTTCATTTTCCCATTTTAGCTATCTTATAAATAGAATTTTTTTCCCCCTTTGCACTCAAATTGTTATAAAGATCTTCATATTTCTTTACCCTTATATTTCCTACAATCTTCTTAGCTTCTTTTGTAGAAAATTTATACCTTTTCAAAATACTCTCTCTTTGTGAAAATGAATTTTCCCTGTCAATGCAATAACGCTTAATGAAGGCTCATTGATAGAGAAAGAACAGATTCAGGAGAAACGGAGCAAAGCCGCATTCAAGGGACTCTCCCAGGTTTTTAGGGTGGCGGGGGATCCTTTGTTCATCTCTTTCTCATTCAGGTTTGCAATGGCAATGGCAATTGCTTCTACTCCATCTCCATTCAGCATATCCTCCTCTGAAACAGCATCTCTCTCTCTCTCTCTCTCTCTCTCTCTCTCTCTCTCTCTGTTGGGTTTGCAATGGCGGTCACAGGAAGATCTGAGCAGACCCCAAACATGTGAGGGACCAGAAAAAAGAGGATGACAGCTCTGAAACAGCATCTGCTCTAAATCAAGCTTGCTCGATTCCTTGGCAGTTCCATCTCTCCTGCCAATGACGATTTCAAGTAGGTGCTCCAGCATAGATTCTCACCCTTGCAATGGCGACATGTTCCCGCTTGGTCAGTCCCATTTCTCCCAGCGAATATCATTTTTTAACCATAAATACATATTTACGCGTTTCATATGTTTTTCCATTAAAAAAAATTGTGAAAAACAACATTTTTTTAACATACATATAGGAAAGCGTAAAATAGACGAATTTATTATCCTCAGAATCCAGTCATATTATTGGGTGCTTTTGTTCCATTTATTTCAACTATTCAACACCAAAAACTGTCTTATATACACTCACCATTTCAATTTCGTTGTCAATACCTTTCAATATGCTTCTTTGCCCCTTTATTACTAACCCGAACCCCCCCCCTTCGCTTTCTTCTCTCATTTTGAAGTTACAAATTCAAATTATCAACGTCGCTCTACTCTAGTTTTTGTGTCCCAGTGCTACCCAATGAACTACTTTTCCATAACTACCAATGACTCCTTCAAAAAAATTTAGGAATCCTTATCCCACGGCAAAAAAAATAAAAAAAAAAGCAGAATTCATATCTCCAACCCGGAACAGGACCCAGGGTTCTGAAGAATCGAAATGCAACCAGAGAATAGATTGTTGGCACTCCATATTCTTTCATCCCCAGCGGAAAAATTCTTCCGAAATAAAACAGTCCTTGGAATAAAATAGAGAGAAAAAGGGGGAAACACACAATAATGAAAAATAGACAAGGGAATATACAAAAAGACATACAGGCCAAGAATAAAAGCTGGCTTAAACAACAGAAATTTCAAGTTCTAACCAGAAGCCAAGCCAAACGAACACAAAATTATGGGAAGAAATGGAAGAGGGGACATACCAACGTAGTTACGAACAATGGAGCTGATATGCGATTCTTCAGAGGAAAAGCGCTGTTCTTGTAAGCCTGTCTTACGCCAAATGCTATAGCTAATTGCAGAAACCCGAAACCCTAACTTCGTATCTTCTTCTCCCTTCCGGAATGCATACCATGTCCACCGGTAACAGTCCCGTGCTTACTGTAACCAAAATTCGCCAAGATCAGGATTCGGCCCTAACGCTAAATGGCGTTTCATCATTGGTGAACCCTCTGCGGTTCGTAACTAGTACTATCTATTATTATAAAGAGCCACCAAACTTGGCCGGGCTGGACAGTGCGGGCCCAGTCCCATAAGATAAGGTTCCTTGAAACTGGGTTGAATGTCGAACCGAAAATGTATCCAATTCCAACCAATAACTGGTTAAAGTAGGCCATGTCAAACAATTTGAAACATGGTCAATCATCTGGTCTGGAATCTGGAGTCTGGACCGGTTCTTGTTAAAATCTGTTGTTTAATTTTGATTAGGTTTTTTGGATTCAAATCCTCTTGTGCCCCTCATACTAGCATGAAGAAATTCAGTGACTGTCATCCATTGTGTATGTATACCAATACATAGGTATATGTCTATAGTAAACTAGAGCCACTAGATTTCCTCATATGCTGGCATGAGAGGATTAAAATCCTTCTTCTTTTTTTAACCTAAAATTTAAAATTGATTCTAATCAGTTTTGACTGTCCAATACAGACAATCTTAAAAGTTTGTGGCATTTCTGTAATAACCGTGTAGAATTTTGAGCCATGTTTATACCTTTCGCAGAGTTGGATGGCACTGAACTTAACTGATTATGGTTCATTTATATGACACCATTCTTTTTCAAGATAGGAATGGTTTTGTGTTGCTATCCGGCGGGAGGTATTCAGCGCGTATATATCACTATGTTGGTATATATGCCAAGTGAATTTTAACCTTTGGATATGGTTGAAGGAACGCCAATGACAGGAGAGGAATTTTTTTCTTTTTTTCTCTTTTTTTTATGCCAAAACATCCATGGATTCTAGTGTTAGGATAGGAATTTTGGAATAACGAAGAGGGTATTTTAGATATTTTCTTTTTTTGTAATAAATTAATTTGCTTTTTTCATATGAACCCAATTTTTTTTAATCTTGCTATTTCGCCATTTTTTTGGTACTCATCTAGCCCATCTAATGTAAGATATATCATATTGATTATGACCCTTTAACCAGATTTTCCATTCATTTATTCCAAAAAAATTTATGCCTTGATTCACAATAAAATATTTCGGTGTGTTTGAAAGTAAACAGGTATTGAATGGAATATTATCAATTAATCATACAATGTGCAATAAAGACATGCAGTAAAAAACAAGGAAATTAAAATGGTCCTATTCCCTTACATGATGATTAGCAGTTAATAACAACTTCTTAATTAATTCACTCCCGTGTTCTCGTGTTGTTTTCCCTAAAATTTATGCATTAATTAATCATTAGTCTTAGTACTGCGGTAGCATAGGTTTCATCATTACCTAAATGTTCTATCGGCTCCTGGGTAAGGTTTTATGTCATAGTTCTAGGTATGGAAAGGGTACAAACCCAATAGCATATTGACTTTATTTCACCATTTTTGTGGTACTAATCTAACCCATCTAATATGAGATAAATCATATTGATAATGAACCCTTTAACCAGTTTTTCCATTCATTTATTCCAAATTTTCTTATGCTTTGATTCACAATGAAATATTGTGTGTTTGAAAGTAATTGAGAGGATCCACAAAGAAAAGAAACTTCCCCCATAGGATCCATCATCCATATGGATAGAGGAATGATTTTCATTCTTGTTTACATTCATTGTTCATGGCAAAAGATACAGTCATTCTACCACAGTGGACTTCTTCTTCAACCTCATGGAGATAGTAACGATTGTAGTAACGATTGCATACAGAGATGGTCTTTATCAACTCAGACTCTCTTTGCCATGGAGATGACGACATTGACAAACTTGGTCTCCCCTTCGACATGCGGCCAGCGAGGATCTCCCCATACCTCCAGAAAAACTCGTCCATTATGCTCTCCCTGAAGTGACTAACTATCAACGATTCTACCACAGCTCTCACTAACTATTTACATGTACAGCTCTCATTTTGCATTAATATCACAGACTTTACTTCTTCAGGGGATGTAGAAATCAAACCCTAATCAATGCATAAATGCAAAATGAAATAGAAAAAATACACAACCCAGACAAATTTCCTACCTACGTGAGATAAAAATTCTAGAATAGAACATAGTTTACTTGGAATTCCTTTTATATCAATTTATGACAGAACATATACTATTACATTTATTGAAATATCTATATAGCCATAAAAAAATTGGCTTTGGATAATCAACCCACAAACCCATGCATCGGGCTACAAGACATCCTATCCCCAACACTACAATTAGTATGAAATAAATTATAAGGGTTTTATATCTAAAAAAGGAGTCTCATTGCACGAAAGTCTCACTACTGTAGGATTTGAGGAGGGGCAATATGTATGCAAACCTATCCCAACAACGCGGAAGGATTTTCCTGTTTTGATCCCATGACCACCAGATTACAATATGAATATTACCGTCACATCAAAGTTCGCCCTCTATAAAAGGATTAATCTTTATGAGAGTGATTCAACTGTCATAGGGATTGACCATAATTCTCCCTATTTACGAATTTACCATCCAACTTACCCCATACTTCCCATATGATGTCCAGGCCTCCTCGACACAAGCCAGTTACATAGAGTCCGACCCAATATAAAAGGGTTTTTCTTCTTGCCACTGATCCAGTGTCAACAGTCGGATCGGTGTCCATCAGTTTGGTGCCCCTCACCCCTCCTGTCTCATGTACCCAAATTGCCCCTATGGAAAATATATTGTGGTTTCCGTGATAATCCAATGAGTGCACCAGAAGAAAAATCGGTGTCAACTTGATATCAGCCGTTATCAAGTAGAAAGACCCAACACAGAAATGTGTACATACCTCTGAGACCATCTCATTGAGAGCCACTGCCAAGAGCTCCCATATGTAACAGTACTCTCTGCTCGAGGGATCTGGGCTTCTCCTCCCCAAAATTATTAAGACCATACGACCTCCAAGAATCAATTCTTCTGAACGAAACTTCAGAAATTCATAGAAATCGCTCTCGAATTGATCGTAGTATGCCTTGATAACGCAAGGAGGGCTTGTTTTTGACATGTAAATGTTCCTCTTGTTCCTAAGCTCAAGCCCTTGAGGAACCTGGCGGCAGGCATTGAACCCATTCATCACTTTCACTGATGAAATAAACAAATAAATCAGAAGAACCAAATAGAAAATATGCTAGCTTTATTAGACCTGAGACAGCCACTGAAGACTATAAGAGGAGTGAACAAAATGGAGACTCTGTCTTGGGAAGAGTCTACCATAGAATGAACCAGGAGTTCCTGAGATAAAGCATGGCCCCAAATCATCTCCTTTCTCCTTTATTTTTTGAATTCTCTTTCATGGGATCATCATGAAAACCTCAATACAAAAATATTTTGATATTTAAGACTGGAAGAATTTTTAGGTTTTTGTGCAATTCGGACACCAGAAACCAATGTCAACACCAAAGTAGTGTCAATAAGAAAAATCCATTATTTTTTTGAGAGTGTGGATCATCTACCCTCATCTACCCTCCACACGCAGAAAGTTTCATGAAACCTCGATCATCTCATCCATGGAATATGGGACCATTGAATATGCATGGGATTCACAACCGGAACGGGGATGAAGTTCCATGAAGCTCTCCAGGGAGAGGATTTTGGAGGTCTACTGTGGTGTCAATTAAGTGCCAATCGCATGATGGGAGTTTCCAAACTTCCAATCCATTGGTCTTTCGGTCAAAAGTCTTTTTTGGGTAGAGTGGTCTAAAGTTCAAAGATAGGGAAGAGGGAACCCGCTACCTGCAAGCTTTTCTTGTCATGGAGCAAAAGTCTTTTTTGTGCAAAGTAAAAAGATAAACATCATGGAGCAAAAAGTCGTCAGTGAGGCCTGTTTTGTACCAATGGCTATGCTTAGATGTCAAGCAATGGGTTCTTTTCGGGGAAATGGGTTTTGTTGAGGAGACTGGAGAGTAGTATGAGTGCAGTTCACCTCCCCACCCAGCCACCATACTAACGTCTTTGGGAGTCGTGGATGGGGTTTAGGACTCACCTCCGGATTATGAGAACCGCACCCATTAACGGTTCCCAAAAAATGTGGGGAGAGGATCTCAACTCGAGTAGTACATCGTATCAAATAATAACACAAAAATAAGAATTTTGAGGTATATGTTGGTAATATTTTATGACAAAGTTTCCCTTCATAGCCGGTGTTCTTGGGAATTGGCTCGTCTGCTGCATCCTTTGGTGCAGCAAAGGTGCTTCACCCACTTGTGATTTTGAGATTTGACAAAAACGAGATCTAAGGAATATGGAAGAAAGGGACTAAGGGAGCATAGCAAAGGAGTACGAGACAAAACACGTTAAAAAATGAAGATAAGATCCCCTCTTCCTCCCCCCGATCAGTACACTAGAATTGTATTAAGTGCACTACTATAAATGTTCAGAAATGATGACAAGGGTACATTAAATGCATATCGAGTTGACACAAGCCGCCACATCATCTCACAACGGAGCGCCACGAAGGAAAATATCCTATATCTGCTCGAGATAGCGAAAAGGACAGCCACTTACATCAAATGGACCTAGTGACGTGGACTGGATGGGGTCGTCGAAGCCAAATATTGGAGATATGCTCCCTCCTCTAGAATTGTAGCCCATTTATCCTACATGATAGAGTCATGATGACATTGGAGGATGGAACAAGATGGCTAGAGAAAGGCAAGCGTGCTCAACAAGGATTCAAATCGTCTCATCCCTGAGATTTGGGAGGCGTGGCGGCGACCCCATTGGATGGTCGCCATGTGGAGGTCGGATGAATCCGACCCCTCCGTTCAAGCCGACACTCTCTTGTCGGCTCGGCTTGTCGGCTCGAACGGAGGGGTCAGATTCATCAGACCTCCACATGGCGACCATCTAGTGGAGTCGCCGCCACGCCTCCCGAATCTCAAGGATGAGACGATTTGAATCCGCTCAACAAGCTTCTTACTTTAGCTATAAATAGAGGGAGATAGCAAGGAGAAGGGGATCCGATTCCAATCCAACTAAGGTGTCGTTACTCTCTAAAATTATCTCTGGAATTCACTGTTTAGTATCTGTAAGTTCTCACTCACCCAAAACATCAAATTATCTTTTTGTCATCTTCTCTAGACTGGGAAGGAAAGATCTCATTAAGCTCATGTACCTCAGTCCCTTCTCTCAAAGGAATTCAGGTGTCTTATCCCTAAGTTCCATTCTGCTTGTCCTGGACTTTACTAACTTAGGCATTGAAGTGGCCACGGGGTAAAACCCGCCCACCTCACTGTGTGTTTATGGTCTGTAGATACGTAACAGCATCTCATGCACCGGGCGAAATCCAACGACAACACCCCTCCTCCCGAGATCCTAGTTAATGGCACCCATAGGCGACTTCTACTAACCCCCCCCCCCTCCCCTCCTCTCTCGAAGATCCTAGTTAATGGTACCCATAGGCGACTTCTACTATTCTACACTTACCAGGGGTAGGTGAGGCATAGGGAAGAAGGAAAGGGAGGAGGGTTTGTATATGACAAATGTTGCATAAATGAAGATAGGAAAATCGAACCCTTGACCTCCTATGATCAAATAAGGCCCGTAAAAAGGTTCCAATCATCGAGGAATCATTTCTACATATGACATTGATGGATTCATAATTTTATATATTTATTTTCCTTATATTTAGTTTATTTAATATATTATATGTCTTATGGTACTCATTTATGATGATTCCTTATATATAAGACATTGGTGGAAAGTATTGGTGATTTATGTTTAAAATAAAATAAATTCTGATATTCTTAATATGCAGGTGTTACGGTTGGAAATCGCCCTTTGATCCACGCTCTGAGTTACCTGCAACAACAGAGAAGAGACAAAGGAGGGGGCGCCTAAGCCCCGGTTACCCTCCGATGCCTAAGTGAGATTCCCAAGGTAAACAGTCAAGAGATAGCGGAAGACTATCTCCAGTTTAGAGAGAGTGGGACGATGAAAGAGTTTGAGCGCGTAGGATGAACAATAATAACTTGTAGCTTGTAAGTGCATTAGGGCCTAAGGGTTTACCTTGAGGGATGACCTCTATTTATAGATTGGGAAGAAGCATGGAGGCACCAGGACTCAGGGAAGTAGATCGCCAATAGGACTGCCATGTGTCGCTCTGTGGGACACCTGGGCGGTAGACTCCGAGTAGGAGTCGGAGACCTTAGCCAAGGAAGCTAAGTCGGTCAGCTCTGGGACTGACACGTGTTGGCATGTGAGTAACGACCCACCGGGATAGTCGATGTCGTATCAGACTGGGAGAAGGACTTCTCGGAGGTAGTCCTAATCACATTAGGACTCTGGCTCAGTTTGAGAACTATAGCCGAGTAGGACTGAGATTCCGAGCGCTACCAGGGAGGCCGAGCGCATAAGAGGCCGTGTGCGCAATAGGCCGAATACATGAGGCCGAGCGCGAGATACTCCGAGCGCTCAGACTCCGAAGGCCCAACTGGACACGTGTAAGATTTTAAGTGGAGGGATCATTTCCCTCCTAACAGCAGGTTTTTAATGTGGAAAGATTCTAGAAATCAAACGTGATTCAAAATCAGATCTGAAAAGCTGATTTGAATTGAAACCAGAGAATGAAGATTACCACACATAGAATGTTTACTATTGGAAGGATTTGATTAATTGTCAAAAATCTTGAGGAGAATATATACCTTTATGGAACAAGAAAATTTTGTTTAATCTTTATTTTCATGTAATAAGATTACCAATTCTAAACATATCAGTTTTAATCTTCTCTACTCTGATTATTTAAGCAATGTAAAGACTACGTAATAGAGCATCCAAAAAAATTATTGAGAATATAGTTTTATTTCTTTTGTCTTTCTTTTCTATCATATCTAGCTAAGTTCTTTAGTCGATTCAACGCATCAAACATATATTGCACAAATGAAAATAGGAAAATCAAACCCTAAGGTGCCAAAATAAGGCCCTGTAAAAAGGATTCCAGTCATCGAAGAATCATTTCTATAGGTCCGTTCGTTTGTATTTGGAGTTCCTTTGGATTTGTGTAAATACTTATTGATATTTTCCCCCGTCATTTGATATGATCTAGCTCACCCTTGGTGTGATTATATCAGTAATTACCGGCACAAATATTTTTATTTTCTTCGCTGACCAGTCCCTTGCTCTAATGGGGAATCCTACACATCTGATCAAGAAGGAAATGTTAGCTTGTTACTAGCAGCGTAAGCAAAAGACCGGACATATCCACCAGCCTTGCCTTCATGCTTACAGGCAATGATTACAGCAACCACGGTGGATATATGGCTCATCCGATAAAATCAATCCGTATTAAGATTTATGGGCGTAATTGTACAGAAAGACTGGTGGGTAAGTGAATTCAAAAAAATCCAGTCCAATAATCAAATTGGATCTCCACGGATCTCTCATACAAGGATACCCATCCTTGATGAAGATTACACTTTTTACGCTATCAAACCCTGATTGAAATGATTTTGGGAATTATCCAGGTAGTCACCTGGCAACCTCAGCATAAAAACCCAAGTTAGCCACTTCTTTCCAAGTAAAAATCAAACTAAAGGTTTAAAATTATCCTTGAAGGCAAAAAGTTTCCAGGAATGAAGTCTCAATTCTTAATATTTGTCAGTTGGCAGTTTCGTTTCGACCCTGCTGCTTAATTTTCACCTAGAGCCACTGAGAATTGGATCGTTGTTATCATGTTTGACATTCTCACAATCATAAGAGGATGCATAAAACAAACAAGTTAGCATAGAAAAGGAGAACACAGAGACACACGAGAAGCAGGAAATTAATAAGAAAATGGAAAGGGATCTTCCAGGTCCATGCATAAATTCATTTCATTTCAAGTATTTCAAAATCTGATTTTTGAACATTGCAACTCATCTACAGTGTACAAACATAAATTTAACAATTACAGTAGAATAGCACCATAGATTTGCTTCATTGGCACATGAGCAAAATAATAAGCCACCGGTCAAGATAACTACTCGCTGTGTAGCATTACATATTAGCAGAGTTAGAAATGCTGCTCTGGTAAACGAGGGATAGCAATGCTCCCATTGCAAATTGGAACTTCAATGTATACCATGAACCCATACCTTTGCGACTCACACAGCGGTGGAAAATTAATGCTCAGTTCCCACTGGCCATTAAACTCTTAGGGCATACTTGACTGAACCAAGTGGAAACAACGCTGCCTCGTAAAATAAGATACATGACAAACGCCACATATGCGGCTGTAGTACCGCAGATCAAAGAGCCAAATAACAATCCATGTACTTCAACTGAGAAGAAATCCAGTAAGAGATACCCGTTGATAAGTATCACCAAGGCAGCCACAAGCCACGCTAAAGTCTACATCATAAATTCAAAAAACCTAAATTAGAACATATAAAGTATTATTATTTTATAGTCAATTCCAGTTGCACAGGAACTAATCCTTCAGTTTTAATAGAAGAAAGCATTTCCAGTGTTCAAGGTTAACAAGGATGTGATTTATACAATGTGAACCACAAATTGAATAAGAACTCCCAATGGCTTTATCTTGAAATACTAAAAGAAACATTGAATTATGAAGCTACTATAATATCACTGCTTCATCTTCCCCACTCAACAGTTTCATCATTCTCCCAACTCAAACTGAATGAAAAGACCTCAGTTTTGAAACCTCCGGAAAAAGTTTTCAGAAATGTAAGCTGATTTGCTTCCCATCCTTACCCCCGATTGAGGAATCAAAATCATATTGGTCGAGTTAATTAGGGATTGACCCAGACCACCCCAACCAATACTGCCCTCTACCCCCAATCTCCCCGATTACCCCCTCATGGATCAGGCAAGTATCATCCATATGAGTAAATTCACCTCAAAAAGTGCATATGTAGATACACTTTTTACTCAAGCAATTGATTGCACATTATTCAAATACTATTAGGATTCAGGAACGACACCAAGCATGTCAATAAATGACAAGGTTTGTAGAAGAACATTAATATTTAACAAAAATAACAGAGATTTAAGTCATGGATTGAAGCCATAGAACGGAATAACTAACTAAAAAAATGGCACCGAATAATAGGCTAGCATCTCACCTGGATAGTTCGACTGATCTTAAAGGAACCCATTAGCTCCTCCTTGGAAACCATGCAAAGAAGGGGAATAAGCGCAAAAGGGATCTGAACTGATTGAAGGACATTAAGCCATTCATTTAGAACATCCAACGTAGCTTCAGATGAGTCAAACACAAGGGCAACAGTTATAGTCGGGATGATAGCAAAGCTTCTTGTGATTAAGGACCGCATCCACTTCTTCAAACGGAGATTGAGGAAACCTCCCATGATAAACTGACCTGCATAAGTCCCAGTGAGGGTGCTACTCTGCCCAGCTGCTAATAATCCAATAGCCCATATATAGAGAATTGGGAATCTTTCTCCACCATACTTCTCTTGAAGAAACTGACCCGCATTTACCAGGCCTATACTATCAGCTTTATCTGTACCATAAAATGCCTTCGCAAAAACAGTTGTCACAAAGACGTTGATAATGAAGGAGATGACTAATGCAACAGTAGACTCGATGTTATAGTAATTAATGGCCTCTTGGACCCGGCCTTTCTTGTGGATCTCAACCTTCCTTGACTGTACAAGAGCAGAATGCAAGAACACATTGTGTGGCATAATAACACAGCCTACAACACCAACGGCTTGGTGTATTGTCTTGGAGCTCAATTTTGGAACCAAAACACCTACAGAAAGGAACCGATTCATTGGGTACTTTTAGTTGTGGAAGTTCAATAATACTATGCGGGAAGGCAACGCAAGGCACAAAGGTAGCCGTCTCACCTAATACAAGTTCCTTTCCGCTAGGTTTGGTGTCCCCAAACATCCAGGCAAATGAAAGTGCCATTGTTCCGATTAGAACTGCAAAAAATGCTTCCAGTTTCCTCACTCCATAGTTCTCAAGAAATAAAAAGATGAAACTGTTAACAGGAGGAGAAAAAAGTTGTCAAGTTTACATATCAAGCCAAAACTATTCTCTGAACGAAATGACTGACTGGTTTCTTCTAATCAAATAAGACCTATATGACTGGTGTGCACCCTCTTGCCCCTCAAAAATCAATCTGGGTTTCACAAAGAACATACATGTTCGGAAGGAGATTCTTCGAAGTAAAATTGTAATCTTTCAACAACCCTAATTTATATGGTAGATTCAATAGGGGAAAAAATTAAACCTAGAACTATCATCGTAAAAAATCCCCCGAAATTCAGACATATATCCACAAAAAAATTGAACTCGACATAACCAAATAAGAGCAAACAAACAAAACAAAAAGAAGGACAAAAAAAATTCAAACTCATTGCCCAAATCAGAATCAGATTTAAGCCAAATAAAAAAAAAATTAACAGAAGAGAAAAAGGAGAATTACCAATCAAAGGCTGTAATAAGAACCCCGGCCCAGAGCGGCAGAATTCCATTGCTGAGAATCTGGATGGCAATAGCGCTGCCAATAACCTCCTGAATATCAGAGCCAATCAAAGCCAACTCCGTCATAATCCATAATAGATAGCCCGCCCATGATGGGTACTCCTCCCTACAGAGCTCCGCCAAGTGCCGACCCGTGGCGACACCAAGCCTGGCCGACAATGACTGAATCAAGAGACCCATGGCGGTAGCCCACATCAATAGCCATAAGAGAGAGTAGCCCGCGATGGCTCCGGACTGGAGATCTCCTTCGAGGTTGCCAGGATCGAGAAAAGCAATGCTCATGAGGAAGCCTGGACCCGTAAACAACCACAATTTCTTCCATGAAAAGGGTGGAACCGTGGAATAATCCTTGGAATTGATGCTCTCACTCTCGTCCACACCCACCACCACCTTCTCGTTGGAAGAAAAAGCTGTCTCTTCATTACGGTTTTCATCTTCTTCAGAATCGGGAGACCGAGTGGGTAATAAGCTGCCTGATGCTTCCTCTTCCTGCAGATGTTGATATGGAACAGGCATTTTTCCTTCTCTTCCTGGCTTTCTTTTGGAGTACTTTTCAGCTGTTGGAAGGAAGATATGAGGACGGGGGTAGCCGTGTCTACACTCTTAAAACCGATTGTTCTTTTATTTATAGGGAGTCTCTCTGAACCAATCTCCTCCCCCCTCCCCTGAGTCCTGATGCTCTACGTCGACGTTATAGGTGCGTGTGTAGGATGGTCCCACCCTACTACGACCGGCTGGATGACGAGATTCAAGAATCAAAACCGAACCGATTTACACATGCAAAAAAAATCGTCTCCCGCGCGTCAGCCCTGCTGGAATGCATCGATACGTACCGATGCATTCCAACCCGTCAGATGATGGACTGGAAGACTTACGCAGGAGACGATTTGAGTCCTTTACACACTCAAAATCGAGGAGCACAGAGAAATTCGAATGATTTTAAATTTTAAAAAATAATAATAATAATTGATTTGGTTTAATCGATTTTTTTTTATAACCTTTTTCCGTTTGAGTTGAACACATGTGATAATGATTCCATCTCCACTTCCATCATAATAACAAGTGGTTTCATTTTGGTTTATACAATGTTTTACATTAAAGTATTTACCTTAAAATTGTCAATACTCAATACTTGAATTTTCAAATAATTTCAAGATTTATATCTTTAAAAAATAAAAATAAAAAGATAAATGACAATTAATTCTATTAGATTAATATAATGACGTGAACAAACATGAACTATTTATTCAAATAATTGAGGGTCAACAAATATGCCACATGGTAGATTTGAATTAACCACCCCAAACTCTTCCCCTCGATATTTTTTTTTTTTTTTTTGTGATTATCACATAATAAAAGAATGTGATGTTCCTGCAAATCACAAGAAAAATTCGAACCATTTAATTTTATATTTTTTAATCTAAATCATTGATTTTTAAAAAAAATACATAATAAATTAATAAAATAGATATTTAATTGAATTAGATTTTGAAATTTTGACATGTAATTAATATAAGTCATATTATCATCTGCTCACATGATAAAATAGATATTGGAATGATAAAAAATAACAACCATAATAATAATAATAATAATAGTAATAGTAATAATAATAATAATAATATGTCTTTATGAATAATGGATGAAGTTTTTATTTTCCCACCACAGACCAGTCATGAATCATGATCCGATCGCTCGCTGAACGGCCCAATGGGTAAGAATCCGGAGGCCAACTAGGAAAGCTTTGGAATGGGAGTAGTGATGTTTGGAATGATTTCCCTTATTCATATTTGGAGAGGGAGTAGGACTTGGGGAGGCCGTCGTGGGGCACGGCGGGAGCTCAAGAGGCTTGCGTAGCCATCGTGGATGGCACGTGGAGTGCACGGGCTTTTGTTTATTTAGGATGAGTGGACCTTATGGGGTTATTATTATTAACCAAAGATACCTCCATTAATATACTATATATAATAAAGGTAGAGTATGAAATTTGAAGATTGCGTCACTGTCACCAATCGCTTTTTAATTTTGGCACAAAAATCCGGATTCAAGTCGTCTCATCCCTGAGATTCGGGAGGCATGGCGGTGACCCCATTGAATGGTCGCCACGTGGGGATTGGATGAATCCGACCCCTTCGTTCGAGCCGACACTCTCTTGTCGGCTCGACTTATCGGTTCGAACGGAGGGGTCGGATTCATCCGACCCCCACATGGCGACCATCCAATGGGGTCGCCGCCACGCCTCCCGAATCTCAAGATGAGACGATTTGGATCCGGGTAACACGACTGTCAATCTCAGGATGGTCGAATCCATGGTCGAAATTGGGTTTGCTTCTGAGATTTCCTTATCGGTGGATGAATCTGGTAATGGTTGTTTTTTGTTCCCCTCCCCGGCCCCCCTCCTGTTCATAGGAAAACTACATGAAGATAAGGATGGATACGCAGTGCGGGCAGGAGATGGAGAGAGACAGATTTGATTTTGAGTTTTGTCGTTGTTGCGGGCAGAACAATAGCGAACCCGCAAGTGGAATCTGACGAGGGCACGAGGGTATAGATGCCCAATGCTTGAACCATTGTCGGACGATGCAGCATATACACTCTTGTTTCAGCTACGCTTTCAGTCTTCCTGTCCAGACTCTACAGTGTTTCTTTTGAATCTGACTGCATGATCACGGTTTCTTGTTAATTATTACCAAAACGAATGGACGTATTTCATAAATTAAAAAAGAAAAGAAAAAAAAAGGATGTAGGAAATAAAATTATTAAATTGAGGAAATTAATTACATAATTCATAATTCATGAAATAAGTCCTAAATGGAAAGAGTCCAAAGGCAAATGATTTAGGTCCACTTTGGATTAGCTATGGATCATATGGTTCATTTGTGTTTAATTATTGTTGGAAATAATCTCACATTAGTAAAATTTAAAATCTTAAATGTTTTGTTTTATATATTATTTAAGATTCTGAATTTTATCAATGTGAGATTATTCTCAACACTCTTCTTCATGTGTTGTTCTTCTTTTAGATGGCAATACACGTGGCATGTGGTCTCTCTTTTGAGTGATAGTAAGGAAAAGAGAAGCTGGAGCTCTGATATCAGTTTAAGATTTTCAAATGAATAGTTCGAATTTGTAAATGGAGGGGCTCACATATATAAGACACCCAAAATTCTAAACTTTATCAATATGAAATTATTCTCAACAATTGTTTTTGAATATTTTCACTAACAACTCTATATCATATGGTCCGTTTATTTGAATTATTTTTTAGTTTTTTCATTGACTATTTTATTTTGTACAAAGGAGAATGTTTTTTATTGTACAAATACTATGGCCCACATGGTAAGAAAGAGAAAGAAATAAGGTTAAAGAAAAGAATTCCCACAACATCAATGGTAGAGAAAATGAAAGGGAAGAAAAAAAAAAACTAAAACGTGAGAAGTTGTGAAAAGAATGAAGAGATTCTCACGTTATCAATGTGGGAATCTTTTTTCCTTTGTACATATCTTTGGTTTCTTTTATTAAAGAAAAAATTCATCTAGATCCTATCAAAGATTGCTAACATCATCTACATCCATAAGAATGCAAAAACATCACCTAAGTCCACTTAACTGACGAAAATCACTAAATTTGTTGAAATACAATTTTATCCCTCAAATTATAAATTAAAAAATTAAAAAATTATGTTTATTTACTAATTTATCCTTCAAATCAAAATTGTATTTATCATGACCAACCTCGACTTCGCTATGGTTTTCAACCTGATCCGTCCGACTTCGAAGATCCATCTCAGGATTCTTCCTTGCCCGATATGATTTCTGCGATTATTTTTTCATGGTGTCGTCTTCTTCTTCTTTTCCCCTTTTCTTATGATTTCTTTTTCTTCTACTAAAATATAAAGGAAAGCTATGAATCCTTAGAGAGAAGCATGTATATCAGCTCTTCAATTCTCATCTTTGGATCTCATATCGGTTCCATATTCTCACACCCCCAAGCTTTAATCATTCGTTGAGATTTGATTTCAGATTTGGTTCTATCTGATCCAGACGATATTTTTGTTTTCTGATCCACTGTAGTGAGAAGCTATCCTCATGGACTTGGTAAGGATCTATGAATGATTCTTTTTTCTTTTTTTTTTGTAAAATATGAATGATTCATTGGAGTTTCTTCCGTCGTAATTTTATCTGCAACTTTAATTTCTGTTTTACTACTGTGATTCGAACGAAACCTCACTAAAAATGTCTTCAATCACGATATCATGATATGGGGGTTGAGATGGAATCATTAGTTATTTGGAGGATTCAACGGAGGATCAACAATAGAATGGTGATTCATACCTAATGATTCAGAAAACTCAAATCTGAAGAGAATAACTAAAAGAAAACTCAGATCTAAATAACGTTTTAGGAGTGATGCAGAAAACTTTAGATCTAAAGATAACAGGTTCAAGAACTGGAAAAAAAAACAGTGGAGAAAAAACAAGAATGTAGAGCTGAAAAAAAAAACTCGGGATCCGAAGAGAATAACTAGAAGAAAACTCGGGATCTAAAGAACGTTTTAGGAGTGATGCAGAAAACTTTAGATCTGAAGAAAACAGGTTCAAGAATCGAAAAAACAGTGGAAAAAAAACAAGAATGTAGAGCTGGAACAAAAAACTCAGATCTGAAGAGAATAACTAGAAAAAAACCCAGATCTAAAGAACGTTTTAGGAGTGATGCAGAAAACTTTAGATCTGAAGAAAACAGGTTTAAGAATCGAAAAAAAACAGTGGAGAAAAAACAAGAATGTAGAGCTGAAAAAAAAAACATAGATCTGAAGAGAAAGGAACCTCAGAGATTCAGAGACTTGAAGAGAAAAGAACCTCACAGGTCTAAATAAAGGTTTATCGGAGAAGAGAACCCAGGTCGAAAAACAGAGTAAGAGAAAGAGAGAGAGAGAGAGAGAGAGAGAGAGAGAGAGAGGAAGCAATGCACAAGTAGAAGAGAGGGGTTTGGGTAAAAGGTATAATGATTTTTTCAACAGATCAAAATTTTGGGGTGTAGATAATTTTGGGGTGTAGATAATATTTTTACATTCTTGTGGGTGTAGATGATGTTAACAATCTTTGATAGAATATAGATGAAAATTTTTCTTTATTAAATTTTAATCTTATTTTTCTGCATACGTCAATTCGTATTGAATTAAAAAAATTTATAAATAAATAAGAAATGATAAGCTTATATATGCACCAAATTTTGGTCATAGATGAGTTGCAACATGATAGATACGAGTGGATCATGCTGTCAATCTGATTGCTAGTCTTAGACGTGACTATTCATAGTCATCCAAACAATGAAACAAAAGAGGAAGGAAACAACGCAGGAACCACCCTTGGATCCCTCTTAAAAAAGCTGTTTCCCCTTGTTTTTTACTCTTCTGTTAAAATCAAGGATTTAATTATTTCAATCCTTTAATAATTAGGTATGAAAGTTAATTTGGATGAGCTCTCCCAAAAAAAGAATGTTTGAGATGGTAATAATATTGCTGGTATCTATGGAATGTTGAGGTAATGCAATATAAGTGTACTCACTATGAGATCTTATCATCGTCCATATAATTAAGTGGTCGGGTCTCATAACAACTGGATGATAATAAATTATCATAGAAAGTATATGTACTTGAAGGTGAATTATTGTCCTTTGACCTTACTTATGATGATGCCCTTATTTTGGCATCAACTTACTCACAAAAATGTATTGAGGCTTCTTTGGCCGAGCGATTTAGCTTTTGGGCTTTTATGGCGTGATGAGAGTAGTTAAGATCCTTCTCTCTCTCTATCTCTCTAAAAAAAAAAAACATAATATTGATTGTCACATTCTGTATTTAGCGGAAGCTGTTAGGATCTTATATTCAACTAGTTGAATCGTGTTACCTTTGTTTAGGTATCATAGAAATCTTATCATATTCGCAATCCTAATTCGACAAATGCTTACATCACGGGAAATGAGAATAAATTTCACTAATAATAGAAAAATGATTATGTGATTTCTTCCTCATGCCTCTTTGTTTTTACAAAGAATTCTAATATCTCTTATAATCTCTATTACGAAATCAATAAATAGAAAAGAGAAATCACACATAGAGAATACAGAGATTTAACGTGGTTCACCCACACAATGTGTGAGGGCTACGTCGACAATTACAGCTGATAAAAAATTTCACTATCTCAGAGAAAAAAATTGATTACAAAGAGAGTTCCTACAAAAATTGAATAATTTAAAACCCTAACAAGTTTATATAAGACTCCCATACATAATTGTAGAGTCATATTCTAACTCAACAACAGTAGTCAAAGAATTTGCACCAACTATGCAGATCACAAAAGTCCTACACGAGCTATGATTGTGAGTGTGCCTCATAATATAAACAGATTTCATAATTAATTAGGATTCAAGACATCCTAACAATCTCCATCACTAACTTCTTAATGGAAAACATGATAATACAGAATTCTTAATTTTTCCACTTCAATTTAATTTTCAACCCTCCCTATATCTTCCTAAAAAATAAAATAAAATGCAACAGGCAAGCGGTTTAACGTTTATCTTCTTTGTATATGGAAGGAGAACAGATGCTATATACCGTTAACACTTCAGCCGATGGATAGGAATAATCTATAATCTGTTATTCAACGGCTGAGGTGTTGACCGTGTATGAAGTGGACCCTTTAAAATAAATTAAAGATTTTATTATTGACCGGCAGCTTTCATGTGGGGCGAGTTGGATTTCGACCAACCTTTTTTTTTTTTTTTTTTTTGTAAAAAGATATGGACCACCTTACGGTATCAAAATTTCAGACCAGAATATTCGTACACATAATGTGGCCATTTTTTCTGGTAAAATACACATAATGTGGTCATCTAAGTTCCATCTCCATGTGCATTTGTTGAGGTTCACTAGTAGGAAAGAAGTAGAAAAAAAACCCAAGTTATCTCATGCATGGTTTTAGCTAGTAGTCGATATTGGATAGTCGATTTGTAACGGTTTGAATCATCCCTAATCCCGAATCAATATCTGATTCTTTTTTATTTTTATTATTTTTTAATTGGAGTATCAGTCACCTGTTAGTATTCTATTGGAATCGTATCAAATTCGGATCAATTTCGAGTTCGGATCATCTACATGTACATGTACTCTTCATGGGATCCATCACTATATATAGACAGTAATAAAATCCCAAAAAAAATACAAATACATGTATGTGAATCATTTTCGTAGATTTCGGCATCAGCCGATACATAAGAAGTAAACCTGCATGCATGTTGGTTGTGTGTCTTTTCCATTCCCATGGAGCTGTCATCTCCATTCGCCCTTTTCAGAAAATCATTTGATTTGCGCTTTTGCTTTCGCAGGTTTCTCTTGTTTAGACTTAAAATCATCAGCAACAGCCAACAGAAATAAATGCAAGATTGGAATTGGATTTGGATTACATCCCAGTGGTCCACCAAGCACGCACCTTAGGAGATAAGGAGATTCGACTCCAAAGAAAACAGAACAGGAGTTCTTTTTGTTTTCATGACTTTAACGCCTATCCATCAACATATATAGGATATGAGCTTTCACTTTCATTGGTCCTCCTTACTGATTCCTCTTACAGTCTTCTCTCATTCCTCAGTCCACTAATCAGAGACATGATGAAACTATATTCTCTGGACCTCTATTTTTTTCCCTGCCTTTTTTTTTAAGGTGGGTGGGGTTTGTGTGTGCAAGTTCTATTGTATATACATTTGAACCCCAAATTTATTTCTTTGATGCCACTTCAACCCTAAAAGCCAATTAACATGAGACTACAGACACTGACCTAAAAAAAAAATTGAGACTACAAGAGGGTTGAAAAAGGGATGTTGGATAATATCCTAATGGACTTAATTAATTATTGGATCCATTAAATATTGAGACTCTATGTTACCAAGTTGATCAGTTAGGTTTGGTTTGTCACAAGATATAGAGAAAGGCAAACCCTGATCATTGTGGGATTGGTTAGGATTTATGACAGTATTATATATACTAGGTCATGAGTCCCTGCAACCTAATTATCCTCTCTTTATATTCATAAACATTGAGAAGCAAATGGAGCCTCTGTGGACTGTAGAATACTGTGATCAAACCTTCAAGTTAAACGGTGGATATCAACCTCCTACGCACATGTACGTTTTTACAATTATGATTTACTTTATATCTCCGTTGTGTTCTAATCTCCGTATGGATGATTAATGTTTGGGATGAAACCCTACGAGCATAAAAAATTTAACAATGGAATCTGGACTTCTTTCCCTCATCATCATAATCTCCTACATAGCAAGTAACAGTATACCATCCTATCTATGTTGTTTACTGGCTTTGATTACTGGCCACTATTGTTGGAATATCATTCATTAGTCTTGGATTTTAATCTTAGATGTTTATCTTATAATGCATGAATAGCTTCTCCTTTTTCCCCTTTTTTAAACTTTTATGTTTTATCTAGAAGATCAAGCATATTTCAGTCCAAGTTTCTTTTCCTTCTTTCTGCTAATATGATGCAAGGTGCTGCTTGTTGTAGTGCTATGGTGTTCCAATTTGATTTCCCTCTATTAATTAAGTTTTTTTTTTCTCCAATGAGGAGATCTAGTCACTTGCTTGAGGGATTACTTTCCTTCAGGATGTACACAATTTCCGCAATCCTTAAAATTGATTCAGTACCCTTTTATCAAACTTTTGGGTGAGGGCTAGGACTTAACACTATCCCCCTTAGAATCTTCCCTCAACAACTCCGCCCCCCGCCCCCAAAAACAAACCCCAACTCAGCTCCGGTACTTAAGCTTCCATGACATTTTTAACTTCTTTCATATCCAAGCTCCTCAACGCACCTACAGTAGCAATTTTTTTTTGATAGGAAGCACCTGCAGTAGCTTGATTGCTCTAACAGTGATGAGCTTGGACACAGATATTACCACACCATGCTGCAATAGGGACATCATCCAGTCCCTACTGCTTAAGCAATAGATCTGATCTCTATGTGAAAGGGGGTTGCACAAGGAAAAAGATCGTCTCCAGTCCGTCCAGCCGTCCAGTCGTGGACGGGACGGACTGGATTTAAAGGACACGCCCCCCTCATGTATTGGTATGTGTGTCCAATTATTTTAATCCAGTAATGCACTTTTAAGGCCACGCGATACAAGACACGGCCGCACGCCGAAGAAGAACCCACACGTTGGACCCGTCTCCGGCAGCCGCTACCCAACAGTATAGCCTACGACCGACAACGGACGTGACCCTAGACGATCCAAGGGTTGCACAATGCATCAACCCGTCCTCTTTATGGAATGCAGAATTCAGAAATTGTTATTGGAATTGTGTGGTCCAATATAGATCTATTGTGTTGTTTTTTTATGTATTTTCTTTGGCCATTGTTATCTCTATTTTGAGGTATATATATGTGGCATGTGGCTTGCATATTTTGTGGCTTATAAATTGTTTATAGGATACTATTTTTTTTTTGTCTATTGTATTAATGGACTGGTTGTGTGGATGATTATTCAAATGAGCTAGTTTATAATCCTCGGTTTGACCGCACCTATCGTGATACGCTATGTGCTTACATAGGCATTGATTGGATCATGATCGATTTGAGGGGTGTAAGTTAAAATTACTCAGACTATAGGAAACATGGGGACTAGTCTCTCGATGGTCAGTGCATATATGGTCTGTGAAGTATTTAATGAAAAGAACTCGTGTACGTTGAGTGGTGACCTTAGTGCTTAATGTTCCATTGCCAGTGACTTGACAATTGTAAGAGTGTACGCGTACCTACAAACTACCAATTGTAACAAATTTATCGTGTTTGATTTTCCATCCAAATGTTTTTATTTATAAATATAAAATATTATTTATTTTTAATTAATTTGCAAAACCAGTGATATCTTTTGGTTTTATGAAAAATAGCAGTTTTGGAGGCTAGCATCTCACTTTAAGTTTAGACTTTATGGCTTGTCATCTCCACTCTAAAGATATAAAAACATCTCAAAGGTCACACAAGCAAGAGAAGGAAAAGCTCAAAATACCAAGTTATGGTAAACCTGTCCAACTGAAGTGAGTACCCAGATTGTTTGTGAGATCCTTGAATATCAAGTAGCTTCGTTGTATGATCATCTAGAATTCGTCACCAAAAAGTACTTTCAAATCGTCAGAAAAGGTATGACACTCTCCTTAATTTATTAGATTAAACAAGTAACATGACATTTGTAATAGATTTTCAATTTTGATATGATATTAAATATAATATTGAAATTCTTTTAAGATGTTTTTTTCCAATAATTGTAAATTATCTCCTGATCACCACATTATAAGCTACCCAATGTGAACAGTAGATGAGTAGATCTGATCTCCGTCCAGAATCCAAAAGCTGGTTCGGACAATGCAAGACCCCAGGCCTGTTTATTGAATACTGAATGCAAAATTTGAAACTCATCTCCTAGTAATTGATTGATAAGCTACTCGATGGGTTTTCCCTTCAGCATTCTGTCTGGACATCGAGGAATTTAACTTCTTCAATTCCATTACAGATGATACATCTCTTAACCAAGCAGAAATTGATTAATGAGAAACAAAAATACTAATTTTCACACCAGGATATGAGCTTTTTCTTCGGGGGACTACACGAATTCACGATCGGGCACCCTAAAAGATTTAATAGTCTTCTTGCCTTGTGAATGAATCTCCAGCATATTGGACATATCTTGTTCTCCCTGGCATATTGCTTTGCAGTTCATACACTTCTTAATCAATTGATTAATAGAGAAAGTACTAATTCTCACTCCAGGATGTAAGCCTTTCTTCAGGGGACAGTATGTATTCATGATCAGGCACTTTTAGGATTTGAATATTCTTCTTACCTTGTGAATGAATCTCCGGCATATCGGACAAATCTTGTTTTCCCCTTCAATAATCCTGCAAAAAAACCTCCTTTCAGATCCCCAAAATGTTCTGAGACTAAACCTCATGAAAATCAAATAAACAATTGTTTGTATATACCTCTGAGCACATTCATAACATGTGGCACAGTGGCCACATGGAACAAAGAAGCAGTCGCGTTGTTTGTCATAGCAGATTACACAAATCGTTCCATCATATAAGTCCTCAGAGGAGTCACACATCCTCGAATCTGGATCTTCTGAACTTGTTCCGTAATCAATTTGAATTCTCTTCTCTTGCAGTAATGGATTGGTTTCAGTCGCTGGTACTTCCTCTACCGTCCCATCTCCCCCCCTCCCACAGACTCCAAGGTACTTCAGGATCAACCAAAGCAAGACTGCAGCGAATCCTAAAGGGAACGAAAAATAGATTTTCGTCAAATCATTGAGGCCAAGGGTGTCTATCAAAATGTCGAAAGAAATGGAAGTACAAATGGATCTTGTGTCTGGCATTACCTAAAAGTGCAAAATAAGTAACCAAACGAGCCACGAATGAAAGCTCTACGTCCCATCCACCGAGGTCCCCCTGTAATTTATTAGGCACCACCAGTTAAGAAGTTTATTCTTGAGGGATGAGATATTGATTCATTCTGATTAACTGATATAGAGGCAGAGTATTACGTTGTTTGGAGTGGTTAAGACAACAAATTTCATATGGGGGAAGAGAAGCTGCAATTGACACAAGCCGTTTATTTCTGAACACTTTCTCAATGCTTTATTGATGTCATACATCTTTGATGAAACATTGACATTCACCATCATTATGATCCCTTTAGAGTTCATGTTCACGAAGTGGATGTGGTAACTGTCATCTTCTTCAATGATATATTCAGCTTGCCCATGACCTGGAAAAAGTTATTTCAGATTAAACTGCATACTAAAATTGTACAAGTCTGACCCTTTAATGCTCTTCTTGTTGCATGCATTTCAAGAACTTAATTACTACTCAAGTGCAGATAAAGACCTATAATCCTATTGCGAATCCAAGATTGGTAGACTAAATAAAATATCAAATTTACATCTCCCCTCATTTCTAAAACTACTGCTGAATTTTAAGCATCTTCCTTAAAATTATGCGAATTTCAACTCAACCACTCTAATAAACTCTCAACAGCATTACCTCATCTTCTATGAATGAAGCATTTCTAAACTAGAAAGCTGAGTTAGTTATTGCTTTATTCATTATTTAAGAAAACAAAATCCCCTGAATGAAAAGGTTCTGTTACCGTGTGTTGGATTGCTAAGAGGAAGTAAATTGGAGGAACTCAGCGATGATGTTTTTAACTTCTCTTCTCCTGTTGAAAGACCCACAGACAAATAAGCTCAAACACTCCATATTACGGATTTGGAGAGAAAGAAATTAAGAACCACCAAGGACAACAGGGGAGGGGGATGGCAATACCTTTGGTTAACACAACTAGGAGGTCACTGAAATTGCTAATCGGAGCTTCCCATCTCACATGGATCTTAGAGCCTTTGTTCAACCACAAAGCGAAACCCTAGAGGTGAACAAGTTGAACCTCACCGTTAAATTCTTTCGTTCATCGACATAAACAAGTAGAGAAATTAAGGGGAAAAAAGAAAGAAGAAGCTTTTGCGTATTACCTGTTGGCGATACGATCCAACGACCAGATATTTGGACACATTCCAGTTTGTTTCCAAGCTCAATTCGGGCTTCTTCTCGAATCCATAAAGAATAGCACCTTTCTTGGAACTATCTACCTGAATCTTTTCAACAAAGATTGAACTCGCCTTCAACAAACGTGATGAATTCGGTCCGAGCACCATACGGCAATTCCCAAAATATCCATACTGCAAAGTCACTGATACTGCAGGAGGATGAGAAAACTTGTATCAGGATTTATGAGAGTACAGAAATTAAAATGAGAAGCAAAAATATAGAACGAAATTACATGCCACATAACCATAGAGCTACTGGAGCAAGTAACCGAGCACAGTTTTCCTGCAAATGAATCGAATAGCTTGGAGATGCATACACTGGTCTGTACATGGTTGCTTGCGGCTGTATGTGTCAGTAGCCTCTTTGAATGAAATAGCTGCAGAGAGGTAGAAAGAGTGTGTGGTTATGAGAGAGAAAGAGAGAGAGCTACTGGTCTACCGACGAGAGATTAACAAGAATGGCTAAGAAGACTAGTGGATGAAAGATTGTGAACACCTTTACTCTGAAATCTCAACTACCTGCTTTATAGTTTGGCGCGCGGGTGAGGATGAGGGTACGTTTTTGAATGGTAGTTGGTGGGCGGTCGGTAGTAGCCGTTAATGATCGCTAGAGTGGGCCATAGGAGGACGGAATCTCCTCCTCTTTGTGGCTCAAAACAGCATATTGCAGACAAAAAATACTAATGGATCCTTCCGAATGTCCAATCTTATTTACCTGAATTGGAATCTTCAGTGGGATTGCTAGGCCATGGCAGTTTGTGCGTTTTCTATTGGTGAAATGAATTTTTTAGAACCCTAATCCAACTTAAAAGTCCAACTATGACTAAATAGAGGACTGGTCCGGGTTGATCTTGATTGATCCTGACCGTAAGGTGGGAAAAAGGAGATGGTGGGCATTGGGCGGGGTCCAGGAAAAAAACACAAAGAAAGAAAGAAGAATAACTGGACAAGGCTGGATTGGCCTGGGCCAGGCTCAAGAAGGTATAGATCTTGGCCCGACCTGACCTGGACTCAGGACCAAAAATTTCCAGCCTAACCCGCTGTCCTCAGGCCAAGGTATCTCAAATCAGACCTTGTTCTGACTTGTTTGGACTGAGGGCGGGTTAGGATAGGCTTGGGCCGACAGGACCAAACTTGCACCCATTAAGTCTTAAATAATTGCCTAAATGCATTTATCATAGAACTTATTTACCAAAACACACACACCGAAGTACCCGACGCCATGCCATGGCTTGTAATTAAGGAGGCACTAGGGCAGTTGGCCCCGGTTGTTGAAGTCATACCAAGTAGAACCCAACATGCACAAATTTGAGCCCAGATAGCCTCATAGGCTCTCAATCTTGTTTGGTTTTCTAAGCCCCGAGTCTCTCTTGTGCTGGGAATTGTGTGAAATTGTCTAATACAGCCCAAAATCACCCCAACGAATGTAACTTGTTTCAGCCATTATTGGTAGGGGTATTATAAATTCAATTTGAGAGCTAGTTTTCTTGATGAATCTTTCCATAGGGAATATATGGATGGCCCACTTATTTGTAACATACAGCAGGTTTGTAGGGGGCTGAAATTTTTTAGAGACAAATTTAAAGAGTTTTTATTCATATCTTAGGTTTCAAATTAATTGAAATTGATCAAGTGATAAAATAAAACTTAAAAAAGAAAAAAATACAGGACTACCAAAAGGTACATAACAATATTTAGAGTTGCAAGAAAGTGCATGGTCGTAAAAGGGAGGGTATATGATTGAGTTTAACTATGAAATTTGGCAAGTGACCAATCCATACTAATGGTTAAAATATTGTCACATCACCTGTTCTCATCGCATAACTATTTGGGTAGATACCCCACGAATATGGGACTGTCCATTAAACCTTTTGGCATTCATTTTACCTTTTCTATTTGGGACCAAATTTTTATTCGTCCAAGGATTCTTGCTATTGTAAGAGTGTGAAGGGTATTTTGGACATTTTTTCAATAGGGAGAGTAATAATGAGATCCCCGTATTCGCCCCGCCCTCACAAAAAAAAAATTAAAAATGAGATCCTAATAGATAATACTCTTCCCGCTTGGTTTGTGCGCTGAGCCCTGGCCAATCCCAAACTTGACAGCCCACCTGTGGAGTAGAACATTGTAACTATCTAGACTTGAGCCCATAAACTTAGTAGGACTAGTTCAAGCCCATATGAGAAAACAAACTGTTGGATGGATGGGCCTATCTCAGAAACTAAAGCCTCGGGCTTACGTCACTGACCCTCCTTTTTCTTTTTCCTCCCCTGTTGTCGTAGATAGTTAGGTAGGCTAATAATATATACGATACTATGGATCCAATAATGTGGTTCGATCACCTACATATACTTATAATTTTTTGGGGATTCCATCACCTCAATATGGTGAGGGACCCACTATATATGAACGGTATGGAATCCCAAGGAGTATAGTTGTTGAGACGTCGCCTAGATGCCTAAAGACCAACTTGAGTACTATTTGAAAAATCGAACGTCTTGGTTGCTTAGGCGAGCACTTTGGTCACCTAGGCAAATGCCTTGATCACCTAGATGGGTAATTCGTCAGACATCCAATGCCTTGGTTCACCTAGGCTTTTTAACAACTAACTATGCTACACCGACATGCAAATGATTAAGAATGCAATAATGGGTTGCCAGCCAATTATTTTCTTCGTGAATGCTGTAAGTATTATCATCATCCTTTACAATATTGTTTTGAATGATTGAAAGTGTTAGAAAACGAGAAAAGACAACAATAATGCCAGAGTTACTTTTCCCTAACTGGAATTATAAGCTTGGGAATTTTTATTTTTTTTCTTCATATGGCCCAAAAAAATGTTAGATTTTCCCTTGTGCAAATAAGTAAACGTGTGAAAAATATGGAGATAGTTGGCTATCCTTCTCTTCACTTGTCACTCATTATGCCTTGAAAAAGGACCAACAAACATACCGACATTAGGGGCCCACCAACCATCTTTTAAGAATTAAGACTACTACTTTGGAAATCAATACGAGATTGGATAAGTATTGATGGCATTGGTTCGATAATGTTGAGTTAGCATATATTCTTTTTATTTCTGTTTTAATAATTTATAGCATATATCATTAATCTATTGGTTGTATCATTAATCCATATTGAAATGAGATCAACATCAACCTATATGGTGTCCTATAGTTAGTTAAAACGGGATGAAATGAGTTTTAAAAGGAACAATAAGAATGGAACAGTAAAATAAATGTCAAACATTTTGTGAACGATAAAAAAATTAAAACGAACGGTACTGGTTTTAAACGAATCAGATATGATACAATACGTCGAAAAAAAGGGGTACTATACTCCCATAAATTGAAGAATTATACTTAAATCAACAGTAAAATATGACATTTATGATGTGTCCAGTCATAAACTATGAGAAAAACAAAATTAAAGTAATGAGTTTAGAAACAATTATGAAGAAGTGGCAAGTTTTTTAACCACATATCGATTATATATAGAAAATGATAAGAGTATTAAACAATGTAGGATTAATCGACTCATTACTTATAGAAAATGCAAGTGAAATACAGATATAGTTATGATACGTGTTTTAAACGGAAAAACATATAGTATAGAATGTTTTACTGTATTTTTTAGGTCAATATGGTAATATGAGTGCTAAACGACCTAATACAACACAGCAATACAGTTCGAATTTAAAATGAATTTAAACCGTTACGGATTCAGCTTGAACCTTCCTCGCAAGTTCTAACTGTTGCAACTTGCGACGTTTCAATAAAAGGAAAAAACGCGGAAAGAAACAATAAAATGTCGTAATCTTAGTTGGTTTGCTTCATGACATGCTCTATTGCATGCTGCATCCGTTTCTTTCCTTATGCTCTGCTCGTCTAAGGAATCTGACAGTTCAACGGTTCAGTTGGGAAGCTTTAAAAATAAGGACAAGAGAAGAAGGGAATATACTACACGTGTTCACTGGAAGCAGAAACCAAGAATTAAACCATGACCGTCCACTTCAATGGACCACATTGCCTCACTTATTTACTATAATTTACAAATTCATGCCACCACCATTTCCATGCTGCAAGTAAGTAGTATGGTTTAGCTTTAGCCTTGAACAGGATTCCGTAAAGGAGAAAGAGAAAGAGAAAGAGAAAGAGAGAGAAGATGATTGTAGAGAAAGCTACGAAAGAGATGTTTCTTTTTACAGACAGTTTCATTACCCATACAGGTTATCTGCATCTAGACAAACAGCTAAATTAAAAGATTATTTTCAAAAGCTAAAGAGCCTATCACGACGAGAGTGAGAAGAAAAAAAACAAAAAAAAGTACTGAAAATTAGAATGAAATAAAAATAAGGAAAAGTAGAGGATTGAGATTTTCTTTTTTTCTTTTCCCAATTGATTGGCGTCTCGCGCCTCGTCACCGTCGTCGTTCAGGGGTCCAATGCGGCAAAGCAGGACTAAAATGCGCAGAAATGACTCTGGAGTCGAGGAGCTCCATTATAGGTGTGAAGTTGACGCATCTCGGTACCTTGTATTGGTTGATGGAGGCTCCTCTTGAGATGGCATAGTCCATGAGCTCCTCAAATGTCCCGCTTTTCACCACCCTTATCTCTAGCGGTCCGATGGATTTGTCCGCCACTCGCCCCTGTCTGTAAACCGCGTTCATTGACTCTTCCATGGCTAAGCAACACTGCTCCATCACCTCCTTGCTCGGCGCGTTTCCAGGATCCTTCACCAGTAACTCCCAGTATATCACGTAGTGCCCAGGAATGCTCTTCGTGTGGGCGTAGCTCGTGTACTCCACCACGCTCGTGTTGTACTCCCGCAACAGCTCCGATGCGTTCTCTACCGCTTTCTGCAACTCCGCTTCATCGGTCTTGTCTGAGTCGATACTAAGCAACACGTTCTTCCTCCTCACGAAGTGGAACTGTGGAGCCGAGTTATGGAATCCGGTGACTCGGAGTATATCCCCGACTCGGTATCTGTACAGTCCTGCGTATGTGGTGATTACGAGTTCATATTCCTTCCCGATTTCCACATCGACGAGATCCACCAGTTGGGGTGGCGAATCGCGGGTCAGTGCGGACGATGTGAGTTCACGAGGAAGGAACTCGAAATAGGCCATGTTAGGCATGATGGTGTAGGAAACCTCGGAAGGTTTGCACATTGGTTTTAGGTTAAGGCCGAAGTAGCACTCAGAAGAAGCGTACATGGTGCATGCCAGTGGTAAGCCGCCACTGTAGTAGTTGAGGGTTGGGATGTATTGGGCCATGGCGCCTGTGACTATCACATCCAGGTACTTGGTGTTAGGCCAGATTCTGGTGATGATTCCTTCCCAGTTCCCTCCTGAGCACTCGTTGGTGGTAAACTCGGCCAGTTCAGGGTTGGGTTTTAGGCGATTCGACATGCATTCACGGATGGACGGATCGGTGATTTTGGGGTTTAAAGTTCCGTTGGCAATGTCATGGCCCAGTTCCTGCCAGTTTAGTTGCAGGAATCGGATCGCTCTGAGTAGGCCGGAAGCAAAGACGGCGCCGACTCGAAGGACTTCCTTCTGTTGGTAGAGACCACATAGCATCTGGGTGTACATGCTCTGGAATGAATCAGAGCAGAGGATGGCTTCGTTAGGGCTGGTGTATACATTGTAAGGGTCGTAGGGTCTCGTCTTGAAGTGTTCGCTCTTGTAGTAGCTTGTGAGCACGGGACGCGCCAATAGCCCTCCGGGTGTTTTCGTCTCCGATTTCACGAACAAGAAGTAGAGCCCCTTCCCTGTGTTCAAGCCTTGCACGTAACTGCAACAACAGATGAGAAGACGATTTCATTAATCAAACGCTCTGAACGATTTCTTGAAAATCCAGAAAACTTGACAAGGAATAGAGTGTAGTACTCACAGGTTCATGACGGGCATGAGAAGATTGTAGAGATTTTGACGGCGATCAAGCTCTTCTCGAATAGTGGGCATGAGTTTTCTCTCACCGGCTGATGTCCCAGAGCTGCAAAAACAATTAAAACTAATTAAGCACAGAAGAGAAGGGGAGAAAGGGATCGAAGAAATCAGTGAATTATGAGCTTATACTGACCTAGTGAGGAATTCAGTGATAGGTTGACCCGAGAGTATGGCGGAGCGATCACCATTAGCAATGCGTTGGATCTCAGGTTGAAGGTCCTCGTATGTAACTATGGGTATCTTTGATTTGAAAGTATCGCGATCGGTCGCACCATTAAGTTGGTGTCGACGGAGATACTCAGTCTCGGCATTTCGAGACAAGATCTCAGCCAAAACCTTGTTTTGAACGGCGTCAGCGTTTTTGGTCGTCTCTTCTATGAAGTTAAGCGCCTTCGCGTCTTTCTCGCAGGCCGCAGTACCAAGTGGGGTAGCAAGTGAAGGTACGGAAGCCATTGTTGGGTTGAAGCAGCGAGAGTGATCAAGCAGGGAAGATATATGAAAGGGAGACAGAAGCAATGAGGAGGTGGTGTGGCTGGAGGGTTCAAGCGAGGGAACATTTATAGAGGGCTGATCAAGGGTGGCTCTCGTGATTCAATGCCACGTCAGAATACACGTCATGGTGGGTCCCCACGATGGAAAGACAAAGGGAAGGTTAGGGAGCCATCCGGATAGCTGATATAGGGTAAGGGGGGAACAAGGAAGGCCCACCACACGTCATTTTTGTCTAGACCAAGGACTGCACGTGGGTCCACCTTGCCGGCCACGTCGTCGGGGTCCAGGTTGGAATTTTGTCGGAGTCTACTCGTCAGCGGAGCCACGCGGCCATATCGGGTCAAGTTGTTGGTCCTTGATAATGATGGCCTGCCGGCGTCCTCGGCATGAATTGCTGACTTGGCACATAAAGACGGATACCGAAAACCTCTCTCGTCAGACTGTGACAGATACTAAAAGCCTACAGACTCTATTCTATATAGTATGGAGTAGAGAGAAGAACGGCCAAAGCTATGAGGTTGTGTGTTCTGTGCTGCATACTATTTTTTTTTTTTTTTTTGGCAGGATTTGTATATGTAATTATATATAGAATATAAAATTGCATCCTTTTTAAAGAAATATTTAAATAGAAATTTTTTTCGATATATAATGTAACCGTTAAAATAAAAACTATAAATGGATTTGATTTCAAAGGGATCTATAAATTCAGGATCGTCGATCAATGGTGGGTGAACAAATTTCTTTGAATTAGATTTTTCTATCTTTTTTTTTTTTATATACAATAGGAATCAACTTTTAAATATGATTATGGTTTTTCTAATGTTTAATGTCCCCTTCATAAAATATCAAATTCAAACTTAAGAATCCAAGATTTATCATGGTATTAAATATCATCCAAGAAATACTAGTCCAATAACATGATGGTTATTGCTAATAAATTTCATGCTGAGTTGGTCAATGATTGGAATTAATCTCAAATTCTATCATATTACATAAAACTATCTGCTAGTCACTATGTGTTAATCAAGAAAATTAGATCTCATAATCTTAGATTTTGGAGTCTAAGTAATTGCATCTCATAATCTTTCATCGTAATAATTATATTAAAATTTTCAAATTATTGGTTAAAACCCTTTAATTTATTATCAAAATTATAATTTAGAAGTTAAAGCTTTTACATGTGGTGTCACATTTCAATTATGACTGAATCAGAAGTGTGAGTGAACCTTCACTAAATCAACGGTTAACACCAGGATCTCAAGAAGATTGTGTCCACTAATACAAATCATTGCACATAACCACAATCAGAATACAAATAAATACAGCGAAAGTCTTAAATTAAATGATGCTCTATTGATAAATTAAATAAATTGTCTAATTATTCAAATATCAAAACATAAATAAATATCCTTACACTGTTTATAAAATCTAACTGAAATAAATAAAATAAATTAAAATCATCTTAGAGGTACACGCAATAAAGCCACTCGCATGAAGCGTTATACTCATCCTCTCCTGCTTGCACTCTCAGGACAACAACTCTTTCATATACTAAAGCATTCACATAATCCTCCACAGTGTAATCTGCATCAACATCTAAAAAATAGTGTGTACACAAGGGTGAACTCACAACTTAGCTTAGTAAAAAACTCAGACAATGCAACACACATCATGCATGAATAACATTCACATTATGGTCCGATTTTTTAAGTTTACAATGTTCTATAGAAAGGATTGATATCCACCGCACATCTATACACGAGTATGTGAATCCGTCCAATTGATCAAACACCACTGTTGTCCCACATGCACCCACCATGAAATAGAGATAGAGCTAAAGTGTCCGGATCACACACCGTCAACACTTCCCCTGATGCCCTACCTATACTAATACGTAAGCCCCTATTGGTGAGGGCTTACAAACTGGGCTCGCAACTAACCAATCCTATATGTCATCACAGTAAGTCATATCCCAGCACAGCTCCCTACGACATAGAGATAGGGCTCGAGTCTAGTGATCAGGTCGGAAATCACAGTGCCACTTCTTCTCCCTGATATCCTATCCGCAACAAACAAGCTAAGATAGAAGCGATATGAAAATAGGCTAGTGTGAGAAATGATCTCAGACCCAAGAACATTCCTATTCCACACACCAACGAAAACAATCGCATGCCTAACAATCATATCCTAGCATAGCGAGTATGCATGAACAATATAATAACTGAAAGTAAAGATGACATGTGAGTATGCACAACATCAATCCACAGAATCATAATTATCAACAACGTTTTACTATTATTAAGTTAGTAGGGTTTAGGTCTGATTCCTTTACGTGACGCTTAATTGCTAGCTTGAACGTCACAGAATCAAAACTCGCAATCACAATGTCCAACACGATGTTAGGGTTGAATTAGAATTAGTTTCTTAGGGTTTACGTTGGTCGAAAAATCAACTAGATCAAAATATACCCTTCACAGTACATACCGGTCGCAGGTACCGATCGCATATGGTGCGACCGAAATGCCTCCGCAAGACCACCAATCTTAGTGTTTGCCTTCCATTGGTCACCCATTATTGATTCTTGATTCTAGGGTTTCTCCTATGTATTATAGGCTTGAGCAACGAGTTAAAATTGTTTCATGTTCTATTAAAGTCCTAGTTTCAATGATCCTTAGCCTAGAATGCGAATCTAGGGTTTATAGACTGTATTAGGGTTTGACGGCAATTTAAGGATTTTAGATCAATACCACGCCTTGCTTGGTATTGATCAATTCATGATTAATCATCTGTAATGCTTAACTTAGAGAGAAGTTCAAGCACTTACCGTTGGTTCGCAACTATGGTGTTCTTCATCAAACGGCGGCTCCTCTCCCACCTTTCTTAGCTCATTCTCCTTCTTCGATCTCTTTCTCCTCTCTAAGGTTTGTGATAAACAATCAAATAGTTATAGGGAGGTTTAAGGGTCCTTAAATGGACTAGATTGGGGTTTGGGAAGTTTTCCTACGTTAGGAAATTTTCTAAGCTCGAGATTTGACAAGCGGGACCCGCAGAGATCCGTTTCCTGATCTAACTAGTCTGTCCGCGTAGACATACCGGTCGACCAGTACCATAGATCGGTACCATGAGACCGATATAAAATTTATCTCTGTTTAAGGTCTATTTTTGTACCTGATTGTCATCCGTTTGTCCCGTCTGGTCCGGTGATGATTGGAAGACCTGTTACGGCATGAATTAAATGTTTAGATCAGGTTCATGGAGTGCGAGTCTTACGTATGAAAATAAGAATAAATTCTGATAGCTTAGATGAAAGTAAATTATGTTGAAGGAAATAAGACCTATAAGTATAAAAGAAATTTTTTTCTAATGATTACAACACTTTTAATCACATTTTTTTTCTACTATTGTACAATTTTAAGTTAATAACTAAATATAAAATAATTTATAATTAATTATATAGTAATGTGATAGAGGCTACAATCGTTACAAAAGTTTTTATTTAAAGTTTAAAATTTTCACTTCTTTTCTCTTCAATTTTCTTTGTAATCAAACAAAGCCTTCACTTTGCATTTGAATCCCTTGCATTTAAAAAGTAAAATAAATTCTACATCTTATTAGTATCATTACTGAATATATTAAGAAATTTACATTGCTTATACAATTATTTTCTGGTACAACTATACAAGTTTTATTTTTTAAGTTAAAAAATTTCTCCTTCCTTCCTTTTAATTCCCCATGCAACCACATACAGCTAAGACAGGATAATGTAAAAGGTAAATTTTTATCATCAACCATTATGTAATTCAAAAAAAATAAGATTGTGGGAGTAATATTTGAATTTAAGACGGGAAAAAAAGGAAAAAGGTATTTTGTGTAAATTTTGAAATTTTGTTGCATTCGGGAAAAAGATTTGTCTAAACATCAATAAGTATCTGGTATACGTATGGGGAGATTATTTAAAAAATTTCATGAAAAATAAAAAGGCATTCATGATCATTTGTTGAGTCCATAGATGTCGATGAGATAATGACGTTTACAATAATGACATTTTTTTTTCTCTATATTAGAAGAAATTTTATTTAAGTAATATGTAGGATATATGGCTTGTAAAGTACAAAGATGACATAGAGTAAATTGGCGAATCTATCCAATAGGAAACGGAAAAACAGGCCAAAGAGTCACCAATGAAATTGACTTCCCTTAAAATGAAATAAAAGAATAAAATAAGAAAAGACACTAAGAGTGAAAGAATACAATGGGGGAGGGGTTATTATTAAATCCTCCATGAGACCCTGCCCTAATTCACTAATATATTCCTGGTTCCAAGCATCAAAATGCATAATTGATTATCGAATATTCTAATTTTATCTTATTTTCAATTACAAAAAACAATCATTTTCTAGGATTTATGTCAATTCCGGCTATTTTTTTTTGCCGATTTTCGATGGCTGCCACATACTTAAACTATGGTTATATTTTACCCCCAAAAAAAAAAACTATGGTTAAATTTGATTTTTTAAATTTTTTTATTTTTTAATAAATTGAGTACATGAGTTATCATTAGCTAGAGTATAAACTGAAATCATTTGCATAAAAAATGATCTCACATTTTTGCCCATGTCTTATCAACCTATGGGACTCAAATCGTCTCCCGTGTGCCAGCCCACCAACCCACCATCTGACGGGCTGGAATACATCGGCACACATACCAATGTATTCCAGTCCGTCAAATGGTGGGCTGACGCACGGGAGACGATTTTTTTGCCAACCTATGTGGCTTAATTTTTCAATCATCTAGCCTACCTTTGGATCTTTCTGCATGTCATCATGTTTCTTCAATTATTCCGTTGTTTTGCCTACACTTTTTTTTTCTTAGCTTGACCTTGCCAAGGTGGAAGATCTAAAACTTTTCAATCAAACAAATGATGATAATGCCTAATTGTGCCTAAAATTGGGGATTCAAATCTGAAGGAGACGCCCTCGTCGGATGGTCGACACGTGGCTCTCGAAAAAATCCGAGCTCCACGTTGGAAACGACACCCAGCCGACTAACCCGGCCGACAGGGGATGTCGGCTCGGATGTGGGGCTCGGATTTTTCCGAGAGCCACGTGTCAGCCATCCGACGGAGGTGTCTCCCTCCCCCCTGAAGTACAAGGAAGAGACGATTCGAATCCCAAAATTGGCAACTAATAGACTATCCGAATGATGTAATTAATTGCAAATTTTCTAAACAATCACCAACACATAGTTCTTATTCACCCTCTCTGTGCTATCAAATAATTTGTATTATTATTATTATTATTATTATTTTATCTTGTTCAGTATAATTTTTTTTTTCTTTCAACCAGAGTACAGTCCTGTCACTTGAGACATTATTCAAAAAAATATACAAGATAATGAAAGCAGGAGAATTACATAATGGTAATTTACTTTTAAATTATTATAGAATTTTTTATTGTACCAGTCATTTGAAGAACTTTTGCATATGGAGCAATGAACAATAAAAAAAAAATATGGGCAGATTGACTAAAAAAAAGGGGAAAAAATTATGGTCAGTTGTATAAAATGGAATTTTATAAATGAGAGTTGATTATTAATTATTATTTTCCATTCCCAGCACATATAAAACTAATGCTTAAAACCATCTCAAACTTGTGACCTTGGGACCAAAACGTTCCCAAAAGTGATCTGCATATTATGATTGTGTGATGATCCTTGATCCAAAAAAGATTACATATTCCAAATACATTGAGTAAAGGTGTTATCTTTATATAAAAGGAACAATTTGTTTTGAGGATTTGGTTTGTAAGATCAAAATCATCTTAAAGCATCACTTGTATCTATCAAGAGAAAATGACTTTTATCACTTAAAGTTCTTCATATTCCATTGGTTATTATCGAAAAAATTACCTAAAGAATTTCAGCAATTAAATATCCAAATATTTTATGAGTTTAAAATGGGAGGTGATTTTATATGCTGCCATTGTGGGAGGAATCTCTCACGTTACACCAATAATGGCTTGAGAAAACACATCATTTATATGAGTCCCAAATGAGCATGAAAAAAAAAATTATGTGAAACCCTCTATGGTAACATGGCAATTAATTCGATGAGAACCTTTTATGCCTTTTAATTATTAGTATTATAAAAACATCACTCTAATTCTTTCAATTGTTCAAGTCATCTAATAGCGTCTATTCGTACAACTTCAAATCATGGATTACATCAACAAAGAAAGGGAAGAAGAAAAAAATATATTCCCCTATGAATAAAAGCACTTCTCAAAGAAAAAGTTCTTTACAATTTTCAATTATTTTTGGCATCTAGTGACAATCAAATTTGACAAAGATGTCATAACCATAACAACAATTACGTATACAATCTAGACTCTAGCTACGTAGACCTCAAGTCTCTTTTACTCACATGTCAAGTTTTAACTACATCATAATTTGCCAAATGGTAAGATAAAACTTTAAAAATTCATGATCATATATATGAAATTGCAAAGCAATGATAGGAATATTGTAGGGGTGCATGGACATAAGTAGGATGTATGTCAATACATACAGAGTGTTTGATTGAACAAGATTTTGAATTTTGTCATTTGGTAAATCCATACTATAGCCTCTATCAATCGGTGAATATCTCCATCAACATAGCTCAAAATGATGGACTAGTACCTTTTAAGAAACCCTTCTATGTCGGGAATAATGTAAAAGTTTAATTTTTACCACCAACCTTTATGTAATTCGAGAAAATAAGATAGTGGGAGTAATGTTGAAATTTAGAACGGGAAAAAAGGAAAAGGCATTTTGTGTAAATTTAGAAAATTTGTTTTACTTTGGAAGAAGATTTAGTCAAGCATCAATAAGTATGAGTATCAGATATACGAATGGGGAGAATATTGAAAAAATTTCATGAAAAATAAAAGGGTATACATGATAATTTGTTGAGTCTATAGATGTCAATGAGATAATGACTTACCATAATGGCAGTTTTTTTTTTTTTTTTTTTTTTCTCTTTACTATAAGAAATTTTATTCAAGTAACGTGTAGGTCATGTGGCCTGTGAATTACAAAGATCAGGCAGCTACAAAGAACAAATTGGCGAATCTGTCTGATATGGAACGGACAAAACCGGCCAAAGAGTCACCACTGAAACTGACTTCCCTTTGAATGAAATAGATAGAACAAAGAACAAAATAGGAAAAAACACTAAGAGTGAGAGAATCTAATGGGGGAGGGGTTATTATTAAATCCCTATAAGCCCCCAACCTCATGCTACATGTTGTTATAATTAAAGTTAATAAGATAGTCCAATCTTGGGGTAGATGGGGGAATTTTGGATAAGGCAGGATGACTTATGTAAACACAATTAATAAACCACTCTTAAGAGATCTAGTAATTTAGATAGGGTGAGGTGCGGCTACCAAATGTTAGTTGTGATGTCTACATGAAAGAATCTTTTGTGTCTAAAGTCCTTAACCTATGCAAATATTGTGGGTCAACAGAATAACTTCCTAATATATGATAACTACTTAATAAAAATATTAATTAGACTATCAAGATGGACATATTTATTAATACCCAGAATGATCTAATTAAATGTCCGGTTTTAGGTGATGTATTAATCAGTTGTTCTTAGTGATGAATTGAAAAATATATACGGTCCGACCAAATATAAAAATCAACTTAGATCAACTGACCAAAGACGAATTTAGAGTCTACTTCTACTTTTATAATGACGTGGGATTAAGTTTTTCACTTTCCATATACACTCCCTTCATTGCTGTCACCACAGATTTTACCCGCATCAGTGACTACCGTCCAGAAGCTTGAAAGGATGGAAGTGTATAAAATGAGGGGTCCTTTTTTGGGTTTCATCATTCAAAACCAAACCAATTGATATAAAACCGATAGCATTGTTTATAATTTATGAGTCTGGTTGTAAACCAATAACCAGCCGACTAATTAAGTCAACGTCTAACCTAAAGATAGATTGTTTAATAGAGTGGTCTTGGTACTAAATCTTAGCAAGGTGAGGATTGATTATGTCCGACCAAAACCAACTAGGATCAACCACCACCCCTCCTAAAAGATAAATAAATAAATAAATGAATTAACATCATAACCATAAGGTTCTAAAAAGAAAATTTTAAAATTAAATAAAATATTGATAGTAAGAAATGTCGCATGTATCCGAATTGAGCCAAAATCCCAAATGCAATTCATTTTGATATTTCCTATATATATTGTAAAGGAATTGGAACTCAACCTAGCGGTGTGTAAACGTCGTGGAATGAACTAATCTATAGAATGATACACCAATAATGTGATTCGTTGATAGTATGACAAAGATCTGGTTTTGGCATCAACATTTTGAAATATTATCATTCTGCAAGATTTTCGTAGCTCTCTCTTTTTTTTATTATTATTAATTTTTATAACTTAACCAATGAGGGTTTGACAGATTGATTGGGCCCTACTGGTTAGGTTTCTACGGATTGACTTCTCAACAACTAATCCCAATGATCAAGGAGATCAAAGAAGGAGATCAAGCTAAGATCATAGTTATTAACTATAGGTAATTAGTAGATGGGCCCACAAAATTGACTTGGATAAATGAGAATAATATTAAATAATGTGGTCCTCTACAGTCCACTTATGTCTATTAGTATGTCACTTTCGAATGTAATAAAACAAAAATAAAATAAATAAATAAATAATTGAAGGAAACCATATGTCCACTAGAGAATCAAAAACAGTTTCATATGCATAGATTTTGCCGTGTACCATACATGGAAACAGGGATCCATGCATTAGGACTTGGAGACCATAAGACATTTTGGTCATACACTCAACATGTACTGTTCATTAATGAATCAATATTAGTCTTTCATCCGAATTATCCTCCTCTTTGCCTCCTTTTCCTTTGGTTTGACAATAGGTTAGATAGTTTCGATATGAGTTTGGATCACCTGTATTTACATATACTCTTCATAGGATTCCATCATCTTTGATATAGTATAGAACCCGCCTCTAGAATATGGGATCCACCATAACGGATGGTGATGGAATCCCAAAAAGAATACAAGTATAAATTGGTGAATTATTCTCCCCGATACATCCCCATTCATTTCCATCATTCTATCCTTTCTCTGTTCAAAAGTCAAAACCAAGCACTGAAGACTCAAGAGGTTTAGTATTATTCTAAGAGAAGTTGGAATATTGGATCTGCCCTTTGAAACCAAATAAGAGACACTCAATGATCATCCTTTCTATATCCATGGGCAAAGAGCTAAAGATGATTTTCGGGATTTTTGGATCACTGTAACACGTTCAACAGAGAGTTTGGTCAGGATAAAGTTTGAAGAAATTGATTAAAATGCCAAAGAATTCAAGACACCCATAACAGGATCGAAACTCGAAACTTGATATGATCCTTAAGAAAAACCAAACCAAATGCTGAAGGGGGTGGGGTGTTCAGGAGTCATTGTCTAGTTTGGTATTAGGCTATGTAGAGCTTGATCAAGGCCAACATGGACCCCCTCATGATCTTAATTAAGTGGAGCACTCATTGTATATATTCTCTCCCTGAAAAGAAAGAAGATTGGATACTGATGTTACTGGTTCACATGAAGTTCTGTTGAGGAAGAATACCAGAAATTTAAAGACAAGAATTATATAGTATATACATTAGTTTATATGGATAGGGACTACCAGGTATTCATCTATTATCTTCCTTACACATTTCACGGTGACTCAAGTGACCTAAGGATGACAGCCATTGTTGTCATGACAAGTTAGACCAGTGTAAACAGCTGACCCAGTTGTTTAAGCTATGGGGTTCAACCAACCCGGTTGGTCCAATTATATTTACCCGAAAATGGTAAAACAGTTTCTTTGGACCCCCCCAGTGGAAAGAATTGAGGTCTTACGTCAAATCGCCAGTCAAAACGTGACAATTGACGGGAAACCACGGTGCGCACGTTAGTCATGACTTATAACCAATGGGAGGAGTTCCTTTAGAGCACGCGAGAAAGTGACTTGGTTTGTTTGACGTTTGACTCTCGTCGACTAATTCTCGGAATGGAATTCACATTTTCCAATATTGCGGTTCCAATTTACCAATCTTCACGTGTGCCAAACACCATTTCTACCCCGTCGACTTTGAGCGACTACCCTAACCACCCATGGTAATCACCCACTTTAGATAGATTTAGGAGGTGGGACATGAAACGCGGAACCCAGAAATTTCTTACCGCTAACCCTTGTCACCATCCCCCCTTATTTCTTTCTTTTTTTCTCCTTGTGTCCCCTAAAGTTCCTTCTTTACACCGCTACACGTCCTCCAAAACCCCCACTTTAATCAACTTACCCTAAGGTGGGTCTCAGCCATTTTGACCATGAAATAGATAATCTAAATTCATCTAGCGTATTCAAGACGAGTTATCTATCTATACGTGAACTTTTTACATTTTTTTTTTGCTAACAACGGATATTCAGATTTTTATCTATATTGATCTCACAACCATATAGACTGAGTCATTCTGAGTTGAATGAAAACCATTGCCAACCGAACTACCTCTTTGGAGTTCCTTTCACGTGAATTTATCACTATGCAATTCTAATTTTTGTAAAATAGAATTTGAAAGGAAAATATACAAATATATGGTGAGTTACATATAATTTAATGGTATAGGGAGAGGATCTGGACTCCTTCTAATCATGTGTACTACGGCAAATCTTGGTAGGGTTAGGGAAGGTTGCTATAAATCAATTCAACCACAAGAAGAGAGTAGTCGTAAATCAACTAATCGGTTGTTGCTTTGTGTATTTCATAATAAAGTTGGATGACTTAACTTGGTTGGGTTCAATGTCTTGCATCCCTGAAAAGTTTATATCCGAGCCCCACAAGTTTTCCATCATGTTGGCTGCAGCATTAGAGCATATGTAGTAATTACCTTTCACATTCCATGCACCAACCAATGAAGGAAGAATTCTTGCAATTGGAATGATGAAATTTTCATCCTTCATTGGTCACAAAACATCCACGTGGGACATCTTAATTTGACACGTGGAATGGGAAGATGGGGAAGCTACGTACGCACTGAATTCATTTTTAAACACAAACAATGATAAAAATTTCCATCCTCCTATTCCTGATGCTAGCAAAAATCTCGTAAGAATGTTATGTACGTTTATCAATATCATCCTCATTTATAGCCACTTGGCTAATTTTAAAGTTTGAGAAATTATTGTTGGCCATGATCCACTCAGTAATGACTTTTCACAGGGACGTTTCCATTGATTTGCAATGAAAGAAGAGCGGTTGTGGTTTTTTGCGTCTGGAGAGGATTTCTGAGAATGGGTGAGGCAATATAAGTGGAGTAGTCGAGTGTTAATGGATGGAAGATAAGGAAAGAGATGATCGATCATGGTGTGTGCATGCAATGTATATAAGAGGTTGTCTAGTTATCTTTTTGTTGATGGAGAGAGTAGTTTGAAAGTGATACACCAGAGTGATTATTGATTATTATTTGTTTTTTAGTGTACATAAGTATATGAGATCCTAATCAACTCTACGACTACTTGCCTGTTTTTATATGGTAGTGAAATCCTTTTGTCCGTGAAAGTTTATGATTTTGACATAAAGGATGCATGCATAATCTCTTTGCACATGGATTTGTTGTTTTCACCATAAAGTAGACAGTCTTTGGTTCTCTTCAATCATGCATGCCACCGATTCGGCCCAACTCGTTCGTTCCGTTCCGAAATTCAAATCCAAATCAGTGTGGATTGGGTGTCCTATTCTTCTAATTTGAACTTTGTCATCAATTGTGTAAATGTTAGATGTCAAACAAGGAACGCGAATTCTCACTAATCAACTAACCCGGTAATTAATTGAACCCATAAATTAAAAAAAATAAAAATAAAATATAAAAAATAAAACAATCTTACAAGCCATTATAAACCTGAAGGGCTGGGCCAAGCCCACTAAACATGCCTTTGGCTTTTCTTGGTCCATAATTGGGCTAATCAACAAACTACTATTTCTTCCTTTCCCTATGCAACATGATCCTCTTTTCCATAATTAATAGACATTCCATTATTGGAGAATAACTTAATTAATTATTATTTTTTTGGTCTATCTACCTACCCATCTATCTATCTATCTATCTATCTAATGGGATTTTGTCTATAGCTACTTAGAGTTACAAGGGAAGGAGGGAGGATGTGTCACTATGTCTTGAGGCACAAGGTGAAGACAAGAGAGTTGAACGCATGACCAGATGACCTCATGGATGTGTTTGTACTTTATTATCAAGACACCAACCAACAGATTCAAATGGTCTCCTCCCTCGGATTCGGGAGGAGGGATGGCGGCCTGCGCCACCTGACTCTCGGGTGAATCCGAGCCATCCATCCGAGCCGACACCCCAGCCGACAAGCTGAGCCAACAAGGGTGTCGATCAGTTCGGATGGATGGCTCGGATTCACCCGAGAGTCAGGTGGCGGCCATCCATCCAGACCGCCGCCCCTCCTCTCAAATCTCAGGGAGGAGACGATGTGGATCCCCAACCAACTTAGCAAGTAGTTGTTTTCGATTTAATTACTAATTAGTCAGTGCCATCAAAAGCTTATCTTCATACTCCACTAGTTTAGGCCGCAAAAAGATCGGAGTGACTTCTATTGTAATATTTTGTGGTCTCACTCTCAACCTCATGGGGCTATACCACATAGTGGAACTAATGATTTCACAATTCTAACTATTGAATAGATAGGGATCCATGTAGGGGCGATGCTTTATAACTGCTAAAAGCAAAGTTCAATCCTTTGGATTCCATAGCTTATTCACAATTGACCTATTGATAGAGCAATATGGTTTTCAAGCTTATGGTTTTAAACTTGCCACAATTCTAGCTATTGAATAGATAGGGGTCCATGTAGAGCCTTGCTTTATAAAATCTCAAATCAAAACCAAATCGTTAGAGAACCAAAACTTATCCAAAACTGATCTATTTAAATATAGGGCAATAAATATGGTTTAACAAAGCTAGGGATAACAAAGTCATTTCATAAAGGAGAGCAAAATGCATTTAAACCGGTAATAATGAAGCCCACACCTAAATCAATTGGGTTGCGAGTTGGGCCATAAGAAATTGGGCTTATTTTTTCCAGACCAACCCAATCATCTCAATCTGTAGTCTTATCTTTCCACAATTAACTGCCACTAAAAGCCCAGCTTCAAACTATTGACATTACTAAGCTTTGTTGATTGTATTTCTGCAACTAACTGGGTTGTCCAAACCCTGTCAAACACAGCCCAAATTTTGCTCACCCAACTGAGAATTTGAGGCCCAAAGTTCAGAAATTTGAACTCAGCTTAAACTAGGTTTGGAAAACTGATGAATTTTGAACTGATTCGGACCAGGCCCAGCCCAGATATCGCTGCAATGAGTGAGGAAGGCCCTTTTACCGACTGACCTAAAAAATTGCAAGGTGCAGACCTGTTAGCTTGCTGCGTGACCAAGTGGACGGTCCGCATCGGTAATTCGGTGCATGCACGTTGATTATAAAGTGCTGCGCTGCTGGATGACGGATCTTATCAGTCCTGAAGATCCTGTGGTTTGATCACACTATTCCCGAAGAGCAGAAGTGGGCCAAGGAAGTAGTGTGGGCCACGTCGGCCGAGTCTTAAATGTGAAAGCTCCATCGACGGCGAGAGATATCGGGAGCAGAAAACCGGTGGTGAGATCGAGACACAATGCTTTATGCCTGTCATATGTGGTGGAGGAGAATATGGTACTAAGGGTAACAGTAACCATAAATGAATACTTTGCCAAGGTAGAGCAAGAAAAGCTCCGTTAACCTGGTTTTCGATCTAAAAGGCGGGAAATATATTCATTCCGATTCATTTATTTTTTCAGTTCCGAGATCTCTTATATATCACACGTTCGATTTCGCCTCTTAACTCATCTGTGTCTTCTTTCGTTTTTTTCTTGTTGCGAACGGCTGTTGATGTTAATGGATTCTACGGAATGCTGAGGTGAGCTTTTGAATCGATGTTTTTTTTTTCTTGGTTGTTGTTTTCTTGAGTTCGTGTGCTGATGACAAATTTAAACTCAATCGGTTCCGGGTGCCTCAGCTATATGGATTCTGGAGGATTTCTTTCGAACTGTGATATCATTGTTCTTTTTGTTGCACTCGTAAGATTTGATTTTTCTGTTCTTGATTTCGTAGCCCTAGATCGTGGTAAGTGGTCTTAGGGTATTATTCGAGCTACGAACAATGCAGGTTTAAACTGTGAAAGTTTGAAATAGAAAGCTTCTCGTAGAGTTCGCGGTGTGTCTTTAGGTTACTCGTATGTATTGTGCTGCGCATGTCTTCAAAACTTCATTCTTCGTACCTGTACAAATATTCACTTAGGTGGCTCCGACAGTGAACACCTTTTGTGTCCCATTCTTTTATGAGTGCATCTAAATTTTGTCAAAATGCATAATTTGTTGAAAACTAGGATTTATATTTTTCACCAGGTAAGACTAGGATCCCTACTACTTTTTCGACTCGTTCATGCTGCTACTAGTCAGTAGTTATCCACGGTTGCTTGGTGTTTTAATGCAGTGAAGCTTCTGTCACGGAGGCTTACAGGAGTTTATATAGGGAGTTGCATATTTATCTGATGTAAATATTCAGATAATAGAGAGAACAAAGATTAAAAAGACGACAATTATAATTTATTTGACCACATAACCAATGGAGGTAACAGCTTTGTTTCACACTTTCATCTGTGGCATATAGCACTGGAAGGTTCACCACCCCAAGCAAATCCTCCCCCCCCACCCATGCAAAAAAAAAAAAAAAGAAGAAAGAAAACCAATGCACTCTTACTAGACACCCATGGACACCTTAGTGTTGCAGCACAATCAAGCTTCTTTCAAGGACAACAAGAATGTTGACGAGGGGTATGCTTATCAGATATTATTATTGAATGAATAACTTTAATGGTAGTAATCAAGCATTAACATCAAGGTTTAAAAAATCGGTATCAGCCCATCGGGTATCATATCAGAAGAGTGATTTTAAAAAAACATATAACGAATCGTATCGTACCGGAAACTGAATGGAAATACTTAGGATATGAAAATTACAGTTTTGAAGTATAAAATACCCTATTATGCAAGGATTGAGTTGCTTTTACCCAATCTAGTGATGCATAACAAAAAAAAAAAAAAAAAAAAAAAAAGGAGCAAGAAAAAAAGAGATTAACTCTTTTAGGCCAAATTTGTTTTAATCCGTGATGTCAAATTGAAAGTTTGTTGCCTTCGTTTTCCTATCCCACTCACGGTTTTTGTTTCACAGGTTTAAATGAGGCTCATCGAGTGTATCTTATCTTTATCATTCCCTTAGCAACCCATATCAGTTGATACAAGGTACAGTTTCTAGTTTTTGTTTTTAAGTATTGTATTGGTACTTTATCGTATTGACCTTCTGATACCCGATATGTATTGGTTAGTATCGTACCGTATTGATGGATACTTAAAACCAACATACGTGTAATAAAGCACCAAAAAAAATCATTTTTATTTTTTCTTAGAACAAGACTATCTCTACGTGAAATTCAAGAAAGTAATTGTGTAATCTAATAGTTAAATGGTGTATTATATGCTCTTACTTATTTACTCAGTTTCCCCTGGGAACATTTTCTTGGTTGGCAGTTGTTGATTGTCATTTGGACGGATTCCGGCTGTCCATTTACAGTGGGAAAGGAATCAACTACTGACTTCCTTCCTAAAATTGAGAAGGGAAAAATAAAAATAAAGACAAAAGGATTTGGAATCTCCCCTGGTACCCTGTAATTCCAATAGAAGAGTGGAGATGCAGTCGTTCTGGTGATTGAAGCTACTGCTTGGCGACCACAATTCCTTTCTCCAAAGAAAGTCATTCTCTGGTGACAGGTTGCACTGCATCTTTACCTTTGTTGTCTTCCCCTCCACCTTTCAATTTTTTTTTTCAAGACTACCAAGATTGATGATCTCAAAATTTTCTTCCCTTTCCCTAATCTACCAACTCTTATAGCTTAGTGTTATTTTACAGTGCTTAGTCTGTTCTGTGGAGAGATGTAAATTTCTAAACATAGTGAATTCATAGTGTATTGTGTTATCTGACTATGAATCAATTTATAACTGTATCTTGTAAATGATTCAAATCTAAAAATGAGTTCAAATAACTCCAACCTGATTTACTACAATCAGATACCATCCATTCCAATTTGGTTAGTTCCCATCACAAAACAAATAGCAAAGAAGACTTCACTTCTGTAGTTGAATGCTAAACAAGAGGAATAGGAACGTAGACACAAACTGGCTGTGGTCTAAGATGGATTGAACTTCTTAGAAGCTCTTGTGAACTTAAAGCTCATGCCAACAAAGCAAACGTAGGCAAAAAAAAATTTGACTATTAATGTGGGAGTTGAAGTGGGCTCTGAATGAATGCAGAAGCAGCAGAGGTATTCAAATCTTCTCCAATCCAATTATTCTCTTTGAAAAAAATAGATATAGGAGAATTATTTTTAATATTTTGCTGAAGAAGCAATTGTATGATGATTAATGTGTGAAATGAGCACTCCAAAGTGTTTGAAGTGGGTAAGTTTAGTAGTGAAAACATCTCTTTCTGTGTCTTGGCCCCGACCTCGCCCCCGCCCCCCCCCCCCTCCGCGGGGGGTGGGGGAACTAGTGCGATGTCCGCCTTTGATAGATTAAGACCTTAACACTCCTCAAGCCATCAATGTTCAAGAATGATGCACAACTGAGCAAGATGATTTATTCACTTAAATCCTTGAAGGCAGATGAATATGCCTTGGTTGGTTCGTTTGATTGAATCTTCTTTGGTTTTGTTTTTATACTCTAGCACTGGGGCTGAAATTTGAAAGAGATGATATAGGGCATAAGGATGAAGATAGGAGAGGAAATTGGATGTTATACCCCAACTGCCTCCATGAAATTACATTTTTCCCTTTGCCCTTTTCTTTCAACAAAAACAACAAAGCCTTATCCCAATTAAATTTGGTTGGCTATATGGATTTTTGCCTCCCCATAGTTGTCAAAGCATCACCTAGGTGTCCGTGCAGTATTTTATGGCTTAGGAGGTTAGGCGCCGGTGTTCAAAAGGTGACGACCTAGGTCTTTTGGGAGCCGTCTTGGGCGCCTTGGACGCCCTAAAGGCTTGGGCTGTCGCCTTTTTGCAGATGTGCATATAAATCATTAATTAAACTGAAAATTTTAAGTACCTCCCTTAAGGTGTCTGCTTGTCTGCGATTCAACCCTCCCCCATTATTGGCCACACGCTTAGGCCATAAAATACCACCCGGACGCTGCTATGATGTTTTAACTTCTTAGTTTATTGATTTCTGTTTTTTATTTTTATTTTTTATATTTTATAAACATGCTTCTTTATGTCCTATTCTTTATTCATTATTTGTTGGTTTTCTCATATAAATTAGGTTATGTCTTAAATGTTGATTATTTATGTAGAATACTGTATATATATAAACATTAATATAACATTAATATTTTAGAAATAAAAAAAATACACTGGGAACGCCTTGGTCACGTAGGCGCAGATGGCCTCTAACGCCTTGGGTCCCCTTGTCGCCTTGACAACTATGTGCCTCCCAATCAGCTCTGTTCGATTGGAGGGTAAGAATCCATGTAACTGAACCCATTTAGTTGGGATAAGGTTTTGTTATTATTGCAAATTTGCTATTTTCTTTCATTCTCCTTTTACTACTTCTAACTCTATTCATATGATCTTATGTACAAATTGTAGTTTAGTATTATAAGATATTGGCTTATGTAATTGATCAATTATATATTATTAACTTGCCATATGAAGATTTACCTAAAAAAAAAATAAAAATCCCATATGGAAACCTATCTAATTTGAATATATATTTTCTTTAGACAACCAAATGGAGGATCTTCCAATATCTGAATCCATATTTGATTGATAAAGAAATAGTAAGGTATCACATAAAAGTTTTTGAGTACCCATATGCTTTTGTAGACTCATTTCTCTCCGAAAATGGCATTATTGTAATTTGTTGATTGTCTTCCTTTATAGCGGAATTCAAAGGTCATATTCCTGTAGTTCTAAATGTTCTTTTCACCCATAATCTACTGAGATTGAGAGGGGTTCCAAGGCTGTATTCCTCTGTGGAACTTATTATTGAATTATCAAAGAAGACAATGAAATTACTGAAGCTCGTAGCAGCAGATAAGAGGAAGTTTAAAATGGCTGAATTAGGAAAATGGCAGTAATTGTGCAAGATTATGGACAATTCCTAGGACTTGGTGGCCTTCTTTTTCTTCCTTTAAAATCCTTGTTTTTTTTTTATTAAGAATGAGTGAAGTGATGATCATGTTTTTTTTTTTTTTGGGATAGATACACCCCAAGGAGAATTGAACTCATGACCTCTTTGAGGTGTTGGTCTTTACCAACTGAACTATCCCCTTGGGGTTAAATGATGATCATGTTGTAATCCCCCAAAGTATGAAGAACTTTGACAGGATTGCCAGATATGACATTGCAAACCTTTTGTGCTAGTCATCTTTTGGAAGTATTATTTTCTGGTTTTTGAAGATAAGCCTCTTGTATGGTTGGTATATACATTGTATCAAATTTTGAATTTGTGTGAATGGTCTTTATCTACTATCAGCGGTGGAAAAGTTGATAGTTCCTTGTGCATCGAGAGATGGGAAGGTTCATGTGGCGCATAAATTTGCAGCCCATCTAACTATTTCTTTCCTTTTTTCTGGATTTGTTTGTTTTTTGTTCTTTTAATTGCATATTTATCTCTCTTTTTTTTTTGTGGGGAGAAGTAGCATATTTATCTCTGTTCCTATAAACTGGTTAGATAGAATAGACATAAATTGTCAGAAGTCTATTTGATCTCTCTTGCAGGAGTCTGAGTTATATAACATCCAAACACATCAGAACTTGCAGTGGTTTTTTATTTGAGCAGGTGATGCTTTGTCGTCATCATCATCATTGTTGTTGTTGTTGCTTTGATGTTTATCTTGCCATTATAAAATGAATTCATTTGAAACAAAATTGTGTTTTAAAGTAAATGCTTCGAAGTGGTGCACAATTGATGCTTACCATAGTTCGAGTACTTGGGTTTCGGTCTTGTTTCAATGAGGTTGAAATTTCACACTTGGGTTTTGGTCTTGTTTTGGTGAGGTTTAAATCCGAAAGTTCGACCAAAATGGGCAAAATTTCGCCGAAGCATTGCATTTTTGGGTTGGCACAAGGACTGGATTTGCTACCCAAAATCCAACCGAAATGACTAAAATAATTGAAACAAAATAACCGAAATTTCGACCAAAATATTGTTTACTCAATGCAGTGAAATTATCAAAAATTCCGAAATATTGACTAAAATTACCGACATTTCGACAGAAATGTTGCATTTTTCTATTTTGGATGTCATTTCATTTTGGACCAACTGAAATCTCCAATTTTTTTGAGTTTTTGAAGTATGATGCTTACTAGAATAATGTATCTTGTATATGTATTATTGCAGATGGAGCATGTGGAAGCTGTTTCTCGAGAAGGAGAGAACATTAATACAAGGAGAAGTTCTAACCCCTTTGAAGGTACACTACAAGAGAAGCATCAACTTTGCACGGAACACGTACAAAGTGAAAGCACACCACAGGAAAACCATCAACTTGGATCAGAACATGTACAAAATGATGCTGTTTCTCCAGCAGGAGAGAACAGTAATAAAAGTAGAAGTTCAACCCGCATTGAAGGTACACCACAAGAGAACTATCAACTTAGCACGGAACTTGTACAAAGTGAAAGCACAACACAGGAAAACTATCATCTTGGCTCGGAACATATACAAAGTGATGCTTTTTCTCCAGCAGGAGAGAACAGTAATGCAAGGAGAATTTCAAGCCCCTTTGAAGGTACCCCACAAGAGAACCATCAACTTAGCATGGAACAACTAAAAAGTGAAAGTACACCACATGAAAACCATCAACTTGGCTCGAAACATATACAAAGTGATGTTTTTTCTCCAGCAGGAGAGAACAGTAATGCTAGAAGTTCAAGCCCTTTCGAAGGTACACCACAAGAGAACCATGAACTTAGCATGGAACAAGTACAAAGTGAAAGGACACCACAGGAAAACCATCAACTTGGCTCAAAACATATACGAAGTGAAAGTACACCACAAGAAAACCATCAACTTGGCTCGGAACATCTACAAAGTGACAATACATCACAAGAAAACCATCCACTCGGCTTGGAGCATATACAAGGTGACAACAGAACACAAGAAAGCCATCAACTTGCCTCTGAACATGTACAAAGTGAGGGTGCATCACAAGAAAGCCATCAATTTGGCTGCAAAAATGTACAATGTGGGTCTGTGCAAACTATGTTGGGTCAAGGAGCTGATTGTACTGATATCAAACCTCTAGATAGGGATGCAGCAAGGGATTGTCCTAGGTCTTCACGCAAGAAAACTAAGGTCCTTCTTGGGTCCAGGAAAAGGACATATATGTTAAGATCCTCAGTTGGTAGTGCTAGGATTCTTCGTTCAAGGTCTTGTGGAGCCTCTAAAGCTCCTGTTCATCCCATTGCAGCTGATAAGTCAGTGAATGTTACTACTGAGAGAAAGAAGAAGCGGAGGATGGAAAAAACAAGCAGAAAATTGAATGACGAATTCTCAAAAACTAGGAGACATTTTAGATACTTGTTGAATCGAATGAGCTATGAACAAATCCTGATTAATGCTTATTCTGGTGAAGGTTGGAAAGGACAAAGGTTTGTATCTGGTAGATGGAACTGTGCATTTCATCCTAAGGGCAATGTTTAGTTCTTGTGAGAATAACTTCTACTTTTCCAAGGTTCAACTATCTAGCATTTCCCTGCTTTCTAATGTTCTATTATTGATTCTGTCATTTTGTTATGATGGAATTTTGCTGATATCTGGGATATATGAGTGTCTGCCTGCTTTCCAACTTTTGGTTATAATGTTGTTAACTTTGTCATTTTGTTATGATGGAATTTGCTGATATCTGGGATACGAGTATCTGCCTGCTTTCCAACTTGAATGGTGAAAATGTTCTAGTTTTCTAGGTCTTCTATGCATGTGATGATACTCGTGGAAAGGAATTCTTGTCTTCACAATGTTTTAGTTTACTTTAATTTTTTTAGTGACTCTTGGTGCTTTTTCCGTGTCTCATTGTTTTTTAAATCATTTTGGAGTGAATAAATTTATAGATGTGTTCTGACTTTGATATTTACTGATATTGTTTCCTACTAGTATTCAAGCATTATGGATTTAATGATTAACAGTGGCTGCTTCTTGTAGCATAGGGTTCTAAATTTCAATTTCAGTATGAACTTTGCCCCTCATGGAAGTGGAAGTATTTCTTGGAAGTTTAAGGAAATACATGGAAATCTTGTATAAATCATGGAAATCTGTGGGAACTTGGCAAAACTCTAAACCTTTTAGGTGAATTTTATTGAAATGATAGAGTAAGTACCAATAACTTATGAACCATTGGGAAAGCAGACAACCATCTGTGTAGCGTTGCTCACTAAATTCATATACAGGTTTGTGTATGTCAGAAACAGTTCTGATGTGGCTCAAGAAGTGTTCAGAAGTGCTATAACAACACTTAAAAGGGCAGGATTAACAGAAACTGATAGGACCAGAATTGACCAGATTTTGGAGATTTTCTAGTTTCACACCCTAATCAGCGAGGGGAAACATGACTTTTCTCTCCCTGGCTGGTTATAAGGTAAGAGTGAATGATTTTGTGGTTTTAAACTTTTAATTCAGGGTAAAGATCATACACACCCAACCTCCATGGAGATAAGGTTACCTGCACGGTCAACTATTTGTTAGCCATGTGGAGGACTGATCTTGGTCAATCCAACCATTGGATAGATAGAGCACCCCTTGGATTGTCTTCATATCAAATTTCATGGGCAAATCTTGCCCATATGGGCCACCATCTACATCTACATATTTTTCCCAATTTATTTCTGTCATCAAACCCGGTCTTTAAAATTGGGGTGTACTATTCGATCAACAGAAGGCTGATGTTGCATTTCTAACTGTTCGATAGATAGGGATCATGTTGGTGGGCAAGATGTTAGATTCGGAAGGGTAAAACTAATATTTGGGATGTAAGCACTTCACGACCTGCCATATTGTAGGACATGGATGGGTCCATGTGAGCCTTGTTTTGACGGTAAGGTTGTCATATTGCAACCTGGTGGTCACGAATTCGAGATACAGAAACAGCCTCTCCGCGTTGCAAGAGTAAGACTGCGTACATTCTGCCCCTTTCTAGACCTTGCAGTAACAGGAGCCTCGTGCACTTGGATGCTCTTTTTATGAACAGAGGAAGTCTCTCAACAACGCAAAGAATATTATTTATTTTTATATTCATATCATTCTGTGGTTATTTCATAATCAAACTTTCGAGGTCTGAACCACTTTCCTTATGCAATTTGGTATGTAATTTTACAAGTGAAGTGGGTGTGGCCACCTCTGTCACATGAACCCTCCTTTATCCCACCATGGCAAGTCATGCAGTGCTGAATGTCACTAGTTGTAGTGAAGGTTAGAAGCTCCCAATTTTGAAGCCAAACTTGATCATATGGCCTACCATATGTTGGATCTCTTACCGTGATGTCCAAATCTCTGCCAAACTGACCTGTTAATTGTATCACATGGTGTAATGTTTGTAGGTTGAAACTTAATACTTGAATTGAGGATGATGTGGACAATATGTCCACAAAACATGGACGCAACTAAGATGAAATGTGGCAGACAATTAGTATCATATATTAGTGTTGGCAATCGATCCCAATTACTTGAATTATGTTCACCGCCTTTGGAGGGTAATGGTAGGAAGGTTCTTGACCCTATAAGTTAAATAGGGAGGGTAAGGATAAGAGGGGCTTACCTGCATAAGGTTTAAAATCTTGAGTCTCGAGGGTGTCTTGAGTCTCTCGACCCTTGTGAAAACCGAGATCTCGGTGAGACAGTGTAAAAACCCCGATGAAGGCTAAAAAATTGTGTTTTGGGGCTAAATGGCTATTTTAAGGCTTGATGCTCCAGGAAAAACCCTATTTTAGCAAACATAAACACATTTAACCATAAAATTGTAAAAATAATTACACATGATGGTTGTTTGGGTTTACACTTATGTTTGGCGGTGTTGGTATGAAGTTCAAATGTAAACCTAGAGTAATATTGACTATTTTAATGTTACACTAATAGAATATCAAAGAAGGCCAAATGTGCCAGTAAAATTATATTTTAGGAGAAGAATAAACATAATAACACATAATTAGTTAATTGTCATAGTAACAAAATCCAAAGTTGTCGAGTAGACAATCCAATCATAATTCATACATTATGTCGAGACCATTCGAGAAATAGTTGAAAATGTCAAGAACTGGATGAAAATGTCAAGACCAATTGAGAACTGGTCGAGACCAGGTCTCGTGTGAGATCTCGTCTTGACCTGTTCGAGAACTTTGCGAAATGTCGACATCTCGTTGAGATTTTGAACCATGTTAATCCGCGTAGTTAAATGGGTAGGTAAATGTGAGGGTAAGGGCGTCTTAATCTCCCTATTTATCTGTTAATCTATCTAGGTAGAGGAAATAACAAAATATCCTCTGTGTGTTACACAATACACAAATATATACTCCCAAGACTGGACCAAGTAGCCCAAGGATTTATGTAACTATAATCGAATGACCGAACTCGTATCTGCCCATTGCCAGTGGTGCTTTTTACTCAACCAGATATCATTTGAGTCTTGCCCATTGATGATGCTTTGGCTGCCTTATGGCGAGTAATGGGAATTTTATCTGTACCTTGTAGGGTAATGGTAAGGGAGAATTCTTACCTTCCCATTATAGGGTGAGGATAAAGGTCCTCTACATCACTTGCAGTGTAGGTAAGGCTACTCCCCGAACCTACCGTACCCATGCCATGCTATTGTATATATGTTAAAGTACACGATAGGACCTGCTCACAGTCCTCATCGTGTGGGACTCTTTCATCTACACACTGTCCTCATCGTGGAGGACTTCCTTGGACTGCTGCACAATTGGAGGACTCTACAACTCTTGGTTGCTGAGTTGGAATAGGACTCCACAGTCCTATCTGGTATTACAATTCTTGTTAAAAAGTTTTTCTATTCTAGTTTAGACTCTACAGTGTTTTTTTTACTTAAAGTTCTGGACTGATTAGTTATCTATTTTGCTGTTGACTAGTTGCGGAAGCTTTGGTATAGAGTTCTTCTGTATCTTGGGCTCATATATATATATATATATATATATATTCAGGAGAGAGGAGCAACTAATCTCTCCTCTTCTCTCCCTATTCTCCAACCTCTCTCTCTTGGTTCTGGTTTATTTCTTTTCAATTTGTTTCATGGTATCAGAGCCTATCGATCAGAATTATATACTACAAAATTCTGAGTTTGATAGGCTCCTAAGAACTACTTGGTTGCAGCAGCCTGTGTTGCCTGCTATTATGACTTAAATCCAGTCTATACAGTACTGGATATGCGGATCACCTCTACAAAGCTTATTTGCATTAATGCTGCTGTGTTCCTAGCATTACCTGCTACAGCAAGGTGTTACTGCCATTAGCTGCTGCTGCCTTGATCTAATGATCCTCTGCTGATCTAGTTCTACTGCTTACCTCCTACTGCTGCTGTTGAGACTACACAGATCTTTTCTGATCTGATCTGCTACCTTCTCGGTTTGGTTTGCTACTACAATGACCTGACCTGCCATATTGCTGCAAGACACTGATCTATTGCTAGTCTTATCATCAATTTCTATTAGTCATACTACAAGTCTCGAACAGATATACGTCTGATCTACTGTTACGGTTGCTATAACTGAGGTATTTTACTCACTACTCATGGCTGAATACAAGTCCTTTGTGGATAGTTCCTCTCATAATGTTCATATCACCTCTATCAAATTGAAATGGGTATCTAACTATCTGCTATGGGGCGCAAGCTGTTCAAACATTCATTTAGTCTAAAGGTTAAACTTCAGTACTTAACCAATGATGCTCCTACTCGAGACTCGAAAGATGCTGCTTCTACCAAAGCCTATGAGGATTGGAAGCATGACAATGCTACCCTGTAGACCTGGCTGTGGGGTAGTATTGAATCTATTGATACATCCATTAATGTCATGTTCCATAAAACAGCCAAGGATATATGGACTGGACCTCAAGGCAAGTTATACTCAGGATAAAAATATCTCACGTGTTTATGATCTTTGTGAGAAGTTTAATTTTTCTTTAGGTGATGAATCCATTAGTGAATATTACTATGGTTTTAAAGGAATTATTGAGGAACTCTAGGTTGTTCAGCCAATTACTATTGACCTTGAGCAGTTGAAAGCTCAACAGTCTGACTTTTATGTGGCTAAGTTCCTAGCAGGTCTCCCACCAAAATATCAGTCAGTCAAAAGTCAATTGTTGACAGGTGAGAAGATCCCTTTACTAAATGAGACATTCTTTTGTCTTCAACAATTGATGCCTCAGAATGATACTACATCATCTAAAGACAACTCTATATTATTTACTAGCCGCTGTCGAGTCTCCTCTTTTGGTAGAGGCCGTGGTAATGGTAGAGGACATGGACGTGGCTCTTCTAGCTGTGGTAGACGAACCAATTCTGATAAGGCCAACAAGTATTGCACTCACCGTGAGAAGACTAATCATAATATTGACACCTGTTGGGAAAAGATGGTCGGCCTAAATGTGTTGATGCCTAGGCCAACTCTACTTCTATTGAGGATACTTCTGCACCAACGGTTACCCCTTCAGCAATGGCACCCACAACTCCACCTACTCTTACATCTTAGCTAGAGACCCTGCTATGGCGGGTATTTCTGCTTGAGCAAGCTACTCCATCCTCCTTTGCCACACTTGCCCATACAAGTATCATTGCTCTTCATTCTACCACATCTTCTCTTATTTTTTTTATATTTTGTTACATGGTATCACTTGCCCAATCAGTTGGCTGACATCTTTACCAAGGCTCTGTTCAAACTAGCGTTTTGTCTCAATTGTTCCAAGTTGGGCATGAGAAATCTGTATGCTCTAGTTTGAGAGAGAGAGAGAGAGAGAGAGAGAGAGAGGGGGAGGTGTTAAACTACATGGTAGGAACAGTCCACACGATAGGACCTGTTCACAGTTCTCATCGTATGGGACTCTTTCATCTACACACTGTCTCCATAGTGGAGGACTTCCTTGGACTGCTGCACAATTGGAGAAGAACTCTACAACACTTGGTTGCTGAGTTGGAATAGGACTCCATAGTCCTATCTAGTTTACAATTCTAGTTAGAAAGTTTTCCTATTCTAATTTGGACTATACATTCCTTTCTTACTTAAAGTTCTGGACTGATAACTTATCTATTTTGTTGATGACTAGTTGCGGTAGCTTTGGTCTAGAGTTCTTTGTATCTTGAACTTTTATTTTATATATATAAGATTCAGGAGAGAGTAACAACTAACGATTCTACTTCTCAATAGATGTGATTTCTCTTCTTATCTCCCTAGTCTCCAACCCCTCTCTCTCTCTGTCCTGGTTTATTTCTTTTCATTTTGTTTCAATATACACACACACACACACACACACACACTCTCTCTCTCTAGTAGAATGGCATGCGCACATGCACCTTTTTCTTTCTGTTCATTTGCACATCACTGTATCCTGTTAAAGAATGTAGTATAGATTCCGTCAAAAATAAATAAATAAATAAATAAATAAATAAATAAATGTAGTATAGTTTTCTTCATTAAAAGATAGTAATTTGACGTACAATTTTATATTAGAGTTGTGTTAGAGTAATAGAATTGTAACTGTAAACTATTTTGACTTAGTTAAAGTAGTTAATGTTAGTTTCTAGGATTTGGACTCCTATTAGTATATGGATTCTTAATTAGTCAGTTTATTTGCTTTATTAGTTTCCTTTACCAATTAGGCTTGTTAGTTTTCTCTTCCTATTTTGAGTTTACTTTGTCTTTAGTTTGTGACTAGGATTCTAACTTGTAGGATTCTATAACTACAAACTACAAGGAGAGGAGCAGATATACTCTCTCTTTCCTTTATACACATCGATTCTCTTAATCTTCTTTTATTTTTCTATTTTCTTACAAGAGTTTTGTATCCACTTGTAAGTAAGACGTAGAAAGAGTTTTAACTATTTAAATAAGTTGATTAGAAGAGGAGGGTGCTTGTTGCTTTGGAGATATACACAAGCTGTGTTTACCAATGACCTAAGTGTTAGGTTTAATTGGAAGTTTGATGTTGTTAGTAGGTGGCAAACGAAATCCAAATGCTGAATAAACATCCTTTTGTGTAACTATTATGAATTGGATTGATTTGCAAATCTTGAGAAGAATGACTTTTAAAATTTAGTGGCACATTTAATTTAATAATTTATATTCAAAGCATTAAAAGTTTGAAAAGGTGGGCAACTCAATTTGAGAGAGATATTGTGAACATAGTTGTCAAGGCAACAAGACGATCCAAGGCGTTTGGGGCCATCCTGGGCGCCTAGGTGCCTAGGCGACCAAGGCGTTCCTAGTACATTTTTTTTTATTTCTTAAATATTAATGTTTATATATATGCAACATTCTATATAAATAATCAACATTTAAGACATAACTTAATTAATATGTGGTGTGGACCCAAGTTTACTAATGTACACTAAGACCTGATATTGTGTCTAGAGTTAAGTAAACAATTATTTATGACTAACATTTGCGTACTTTTAATGAATTTGATCGTAGCGTAACTCCTTTAATATAGTTCGGATTCAAGCAATCTCAAATTCGTTGCAAAGCTAGCATAATCAGTTTTCCAACAAATCCAAGATTGCTTAAATCCAAGTTATAATGAAAGAGTTACACTCCGGTCAAACCTTGTTTGGAATACGGGAATGCTGTTTAAAGTCGTCTGAATGTAAATTATTTTTTGGGCATCAAAGCAAAAGATTATTTTGGCGCACTCTTGGTTTTTAGTGATGATTTATTATAATAAGATTTATAGAATTTTTATATTTAGAAAAAAGCCTAGCATTTAAAAGTTTAAAATCGCCATCGCACCCAAAAATATGGTTTTTGTTCTTGAACTGGTGGGTTGACTTTTTATCCTTCTGAAATTTGAATTTTAGACTATTTTTATTGGATTCAAACATAGTTGTCAAGGCGTTGCCTAGGCGTCCGGGCGGTTTATACAGGGCTGGGCGCCATGGCGCCTTGTGTACATGAGAAAGGCGGTCGCCCAGGGTGCATGGGCGTCGCCTAGGTCGCCTTGGCCGCCCAGGCATGTCTTTTTATCATATTTTTCCTTGATCTTTGAATTTTATTTAGGAGATTTATTAGGCCAGACAGGAACAACATTTATCAGGCAGTACTTATTTATGACTAATATCATTTAAGTAAATGAATCATTTACTTAAGATATTATTCATAAATAAGCAAATACCCCCCTATTTGAATCCAATAAAAATAGTCTAAAATTCAAATTCCAGAAGGATAAAAAGTCAACCCCCCCAGTTCAAGAACAAAAACCATATTTTTAGGTGCGAGGGTGATTTTCAACTTTTAAATGCTAGGTTTTTTTCTAAATATAAAAATTCTATAAATCTTATTATAATAAATCATCACTAAAAACCAAGAGTGTGCCAAAATAATCTTTTGCTTTGATGCCCAAAAAATAATTTACGTTCAGACGACTTTAAACAGCATTCCCGTATTCCGAACAAGGTTTGACCGGAGTGTAACTCTTTCATTATAACTTGGATTTAAGCAATCTTGGATTTGTTGGAAAGCTGATTATACTAGCTTTGCAACGAATTCGAGATTGCTTGAATCCGAACTATATTAAAGGAGTTACGCTTCGATCAAATTCGTTAAAAGTACGCAATTGTTAGTCATAAATAATTGTTTACTTAACTCTAGACACAATCTCAGGTCTTAGTGTACACTAGCAAACTTGGGTCCACACCACATATTAATTAAGTTATGTCTTAAATGTTGATTATTTTGTAGAATGTTGCATATATATAAACATTAATATTTTAGAAATAAAAAAAATGCACTGGGAACGCCTTGGTCGCCTAGGCTTGGTCGCCTTGGCAACGCTTAGGCGGGCGCCTAGCAGGATGGCCCCATACGCCTTGGATCGCCTTGTCGCGTTGACAACTATGGATTCAAATAGGGGGGTATTTGCTTATTTATGAAGAATATCTTAAGTAAATGAAATATAAAATTAAAGAAACATTTACTTAAATGATATTAGTCATAAATAAGTACTACCTGATAAATGTTATTCCTGTCTGGCTTAATAAATTTCCTAAATAAAATTCAAAGATCAAGGAAAAATATGAGAAAAAGACGGCTGCCTAGGCATTCTGGGCGTCCAAGGCGTCACCTAGGCGACGCCCAGGCACCCTGGGCGAACGCCTTTCTCATGTACACAAGGCCCCCTGGCGCCCAGGCCTGTATAAACCGCTCGGACGCCTAGGCGACGCCTTGACAACTATGATTGTGAATTATAAGGTTGCCGGAGATGATGGAGAGAGGGTAAATTGAGTGGGAGATATTGTGAATTATAAGGTTAATTTGGAAACATTCCTTGGCATGTTATTATGTGTACAAGTGAAAACAAATTCAAACCATATCTTGAATCATTTTACAAAATCTAATAGTAAGAGGGATTTTAATAAGATATTCCTTAATCTTTTTCTATTTTGATTTTTTTTGGTATCTTCGCTCTGCCTTGGATTCCTGATATGTGTTGATAATTTCATCTGGATACCCATAAATACTGTCAGCAACAATTCTTCTTGATTCTCTACTTTCATCGTTTCTTTTATCCATTCTGAACTAGAACATGTATTTTTTTTTATATACTATCATATTCTGTAGCCGAACATCCTATCTAGGTTTCTACTTCATCAAATTATGTTACGGTTATTGTATCTGTTGAATCTGTAGTTTTGAATCTCTCCATGTACTTGTCAATTTAAAAACTATAATTAGTTTTGAATTTCTCCATGTACTCAAGTTTCTCTGAGTCCTCAAATTCAAGCTCTGGGAGTGAAAGAATAACAGCATATCCCTTCAGCTTTCCAAAGCGTAATAAACCTTAGTCAGAGAAAATAACAGCATATCCATTAGTGCTCCATTCAATGGCACCCCGACGTGCTTCAGTGTTTGTGGATCATACCTGCCATCTCTGAGGCTCTGAGCACAAGTTTATGATCATCTTGCGGAAGTAGCCTAAATAGGTCCATGCTATGGTCGTGAGTTGGTTTTAAGCTGTCTGAAAATCAGTATTGCAGCAACAATGAGAAATCTCTTAATGCAAATGCAATCCCAAATTCCCAATTCAGCATCCAGTGGCGAACCTGTAGCCTCCATATTCAAAGAACCAGGCATACAATTTCTTCTCTTGAAAGAGGACCCAAATCGCCCTCTTCTCAGTTCAATCCAAACATAAAACCCTATAAAAAAAATACAAACATAAAACAGCCTAGGACTAAAATCAAACAGTTTTTGAAACCACCCACTCAGGTTAGATGATTTTTGTTTGTTTGTTTTTTTTTTTTTTTTTTTTTTTTTTTTTTGTTTAAAGATTTTTTTTACAAATTTTAATCATTTTTTATTCTATTTTGAAGACAGTGATCTGATAGGTCAAAACTGGATTAAATCAGAACTAGTCCCCTTATCGGTTCCACCCTGAACTGTTTTTAGAAATATTGTTTCCCCCACCTATGGCTCAGAAAATGTGACAAAGGCTATCAAGTTCACAGCGACTCTATGGGAAAACAGATGTAGTTCTACAGTCTGTCGAGTATTACGGATGGCAAATGATCACGCAAGAAAGAGGACAGAATATTGTGAATCAACACATCCACAAAAACAATTTTATTAGGAAATCATCAATTTTATGTTACTAATCTGTATTCATCATAAAATATCTGAAATATTTTTGAAATTATTATCTAAAACGAGCAGTTTTATTAGGAAATCATCAATTTTATCTTATTAACCTGTGTTTGGCATAAATATTTGAAATATCTGAGAATTATTCACTTAGATGTCTATAATTTCTACCCTATGAGTGAACCCAAGAGTAGAGTGTAGGAAGGATATATTAGCATGTTTATTCAATAGATTGCAGCATGCAAACCACAGAAGATGTATAGCTACCAGAAATTAAGGAGAGTGAAGATTAGTAACATTAGTAAGATAAATGGAGAGTGAAGAGTAAAATAATGACATTAACCAATAAAATCTGCATAAGGAACATGCCTTTGATTGATAGGTGTTATGATGCTTTAGTGCTGACTGTAGAGAACGGAATGCAAGACAGGTCCGTAGGGTTGTTAGAGTATTGAGAAAAGGGAAAGAGAGAGTTAGTGATTTTGATTGAATGTAATATCATGCTACTATATATTAATATATATAGTGAATATAGATAGAAAGATACTTTTGAGAAATAGATAACTTGAGGGCCAGATTCATAGACAGCTAAGATTTCTGTGAGCCCAGTCACTATCTCCTCTGTTGGAGTTCCAGGATCAGGTTTTGGATATATCCCTCAAAGCACTTCCACAGTAGGATTTGGACTAATATATGCCACTCATAATTTATTTATTCCATGTTTAAGGGTTAGTAATAGTTATTAGAGTCCTTTTAGACTAATAGGAGTGAAGAATGTGACAGAGGAAGGGCAAGAAGAGAGAGAGGAATGGGATTCGTGAGAGAGTAGGGAGGGTGATAAGAAAGAGAGAGGAATGGGAAATGAACTGATAGTGTAAAAACAAAGGTTATTTTGGTCCAATTATTGGAATAATATATTCCACTCCTGATTTATTTATTTCCATGCTTATCAGGGGTTAGTAATAGTAATTAGAGTCCTTTAAACTAATAGAAGTGAAGAACGTGAGAGGAAGGGTGATAAGAAAGAGAGGAATGGGATTCGTGAGAGTAGGGAGGGTGAGAGTGAGGAATAGGAGATAAAGGAAATGAATCAAATGATAGTGTAAAAACAAAGGTTGATTTGGTCCAAAGAAAAAGTATACAAAAAAGGGTATTTTTGTCTAATGAAAAAGTATACCAAAACAAAAGTGAGTTCATACTTTTATATAATAGTATGATATGCTGATGTTGCCGAAGAATTGAAAACAATTAGAGAAGGGAGAGCTGATAGATTAAGTAGGGACGTAGGGGCACACTAGGCCCTTTTAAAAGTATAAAATCTGGGGATAGAAAGCCTCGCACCTTCTAAGGTCAAATAGAGCCTTCACTCACAGATCAGCAATCGCCTTACGTTCCAAGGCACCCACACATAAAACCTGATGATATTGCCCTTGGCATTTTATAAATTTCAAACCGTTCTAATTTCTAATCTATATGTTTCTTTAGTCTCACTTTTACCTCCTGGATGTTCTATATATATATATATATATGATTAGATGACAAATACTTGAAAAATATCTTCTCTGCTCCTTGTCAATGTTGTGGCTATCCCTGGCGCCATTATAACTGTTGAAGTGATGAAAATTGCCCCTATTACCAAACATTGCAAATTCATCCTTTGCTGTCCATAGAAGAGAAATTATATAAATCCAAAATCAGAAATTATATCGGTAACAACTATTTCTGATGTCCTATCACTTCCATGTGGGTTACAAACCTTGCTTACTCATTTGGGCCTTGGGGTTAAATCCTGCTTTCTCTCTCTCTCCTCTCTCCTCTCTCCTGCTGGGATGGTTCTTTTGGAAGTTCATGAGTTTTCCGTTTAATCTATTGATTCTGTTCTGTACAAGTGGGTAATTTGTTAACATATGAAGAACTAGAAGCCGCACATATCTTGTAACCTTTTATACTGCTGGTTCCCTCAAATGCATTCATTTCACATTCTATCTATTAGTGTTGTCATCCATTCATAATTTCATATCGGCTTCCTTTCTCAATTGCACTCATTTGTAATGTATATTGCTTCTTTATTGTCCAACATTCAGGTCTTATAGCATTACTGCTTGTACATTTACTCTTAGTTTTTATGGAGTGCTTCAAAAAGGACCATTGCTCAGTTCTGGTACTGCTTACACAAGCTCCTGGGAGGGGTGAGTTTGGAGACGGTTCTAACCTTTGGTATGTGTTGGCAAAGTGGCCTCTGTCAAGACTTGAACCCGGGCATTTTTCTGTGGCAGTCCAAACCTTACAGTAACTTTTACCATTGCTCCAAGCACTGCCTCTTATTTAAAGAAAACACTCTCAGCTGTAATTTAGAAAAGCACTCTCAGCTTTGATAACAGAGTTTGGAAACACCTTGCTACATCATCCACTCAGCTCCAATTTGAAGAAAGCACTTTGTCTCTCTTCGCTCCTCCACTTGATGATTGAACAAAGATAGCAAAAACAATCTCTTGGTCATTAATTGTAACCACTCCATTTCTACACTTGGAGTCCACTAGATATATTTGGTCTAGGTTTAGTTTATAATAAATCTTGTGGTCTTACATATAAAAATTATGCTATTGGCATGCATAATAATATCAATATCTTAAAACTATGGTGTTAGTTTTGTCTCCCCTAAGTGGTAAGGATGATCTTCTTGCTGTTGTATCTTTCTGTGGGGATTTTCTTCATTAACTTTTGTCGTTAAAATGATATATTTAGTTTCATCTATTATTACTTAGTGCAGGCACTCCATTGCATATGTTACAATGATGTTGATTGTTCATCTTTGTAACTCAATCAATTGATGGCCTAGCTCCCTAATCCCTATTCAAATATTTGAGGGACGCTACACGAATTTGGTTTTGCCATTCCACTCTACTGGAATCCATACGTGCTATTACATATGGTGGCGATTCCCGTGAAGTTATTTTTTCTGCTCCCTCGGTCCTATTGGTACCTCCAAATTGCACCATTGTATTCCTTAGTGGTATATTTGTTGCTCCCTCGGTCCTATTGGTACCTCCAGGTTCCCCATCTTGTTGCCTATTGGTGCTATTTGGTTTTCTTCAATTCATTCATTCCTGTTAGCCTAGTTTTTTCCATGTTGCAAAAAACCCACTCTCAAAAAATTAATTCCGGGAAATTTCACATTTTTTGGCCAAGAGAAGCTGAAAATCCAACTTTGGTGGATTCTTCCATTTCTGTTTCGTGTATTGTCTTTCATGCTCATTTGCAGCCATGGTCTAGTCAATTAGCCATTCAAACATTCTCATCTTAACTATATCTATTTTATGTTTGTGCTGTTTTTTTACAACTGCTTAGCAGATCCTGGAGAAAAATTTAAATAAGGTGTATCATTTGAATGGTCATCCTAATGTTCTTGGAGTGATTCTGGGTTGGATCTATTATATTGTGGTCACTCCATTGATCCATCACGATGAATGGATTTCTGCACTGCATCGGTGGTGGCCAACTCCAGGAGCATTACTGAACGTTCCCAACTCCTGAGGCTTTCAAATTGATCTGTATGAGTCTGACTTAATGGTGATGAAGATTTGGAATGTCTCTGATCTTTTACTTGACTAAGGCTAAAACTTCTGATCTTCACTTCTATGCATGTAATTCTTGTTAATTTATGTTTTCTGTTCTTAATGTAACTGCTTCTATAAATCTGCAGTTCGGAAAAGATAAAACCAGAGAAGGAGCTTCAGCGTGCCACGACAGAAATTTTTCGTTGCAAACAGAGGATACGCAGTTTGTTTCAACATATTGATTCTTTATGTGCTGAAGGAAGGCTTCAGGAATCTTTATTTGATTCCGATGGACAAATCAGCAGTGAGGATGTAAGCTAAGTCTATGACCTCATAAGATTGGTTTCATTTTCTGTCATTTTTAGCTGCTGTTGTTTATTATTTGGTTGTATTCATAGATAGTGGATGAACAGTACTATTGGAATAGTGAATTCTTAGATATGCATTTATCTTGTGGCAGATATCTTGTGCTAAATGCGGTTCCAAAGACTTGACTATTGATAATGATATTATACTATGTGATGGAATGTGTGATCGTGGATTTCATCAGATGTGTTTGGAACCCCCACTGTTAAAAGAAGAAAGTAACATTCGAACCACTCAAGTGATAGTCATGCTACTCCGAAGTAGTGGTTAATTTAGTAACATGTTTCTACTTTATGCTTCCTTGGTTTTCTGTTGTGCAGTTCCTCCTGGAGATGAAGGCTGGTTGTGCCCTGGATGTGATTGCAAAGTAGATTGCATTGACTTGCTCAATGTTTCTCAAGGAACAGATCTCTCTATTGATGATCACTGGGAGGTTCAATTGCGAAACCTCTAGTCTCTTTTGATCAATTTGAAAATTGTTCAATTGTTCCATCCTCAAGTGTTCCCTTTATTCTATGTGCAGAAGGTTTTTCCTGAGGCAGCTGCCACTGTAGCTGAAGATAAGCAAGATGATTACTTAGGGTTGCCATCAGATGACTCTGAAGATGATGACTACGACCCTGATGGTCCACAGGATGATGGGAAAGTCCAGACAGAAGACTCAAGTTCTGAAGAATCTAACTTCACTTCTGCATCTGAGGACTCAAGGGTTGTACCGAATGATGACCTTTATTTGGGACTTCCTTCTGATGATCCAGAAGATGATGATTATGATCCCAATGCTCTAGATCATGATGAACAGGTCAAGAAGGAATCCTCAAGTTCTGATTTTACATCTGACTCGGATAGTGAGACTTATGGTGCTGTTGAAGTTCCTGAATCTGTGTCAGTAGATGATGCCAAATCCATTAGAGCAGGTGAAAGATCCACAACAGTTAGAAAGAAAAAACAATCAGTAAATTCTGAGCTTCAGTCCCTTCTGGAGGCAGATCCAGATGCCTCACTTCCATCCAGAAAAAGGAATGTTGAGAGGTTGGACTACAAGAAGCTCCATGATGTAAGTTCTCATCCCTACATTCCTTCCTTCGTTACTGGTACTCAATTCATGCCCATTTTGGCCATGACTTTTTAACTGGAGAATGTTTTCATGAACCTGAACATGGTGTAAATTCTTTCTGGAAGAAAAATTAACATAGTTTGACTGAAATAATTTAGTTGGTTGAGGCAACATATTTTTGAAATGACAAAATTTTCAATTAAACTATAGAAACCATGATCATTTGTATGGGAAATATTTTGATGAAACCCCCTACCACAAAAGCCTTATTTAACCTTACGGATTTAAAAAGCAACTTCACCCAAACACTAGTGGTTTTTTTGCTTCAAAACAAAAACTTGAGGTAGTTTTGGAAATTGTCCCTTTTTGTATAGTTGTAATTGTTTCTAAAATTGGTGCAAACTTATGGCATATGCATCAAAATAAGCAAGTACTGATTCATTTTTACAGAGTTCATAGATTTTTTTGTTGATAATGTTGGTGAAAATTGAATTAAGGAAAGCTTAGGAAAAACCCGTGTCTCCGTGAGTTTTTTCCTGAAAATATATATTATTAGGTATCTATTTGTAAACATTATGTCATTATGGTTAATTAGTTTCTCTTTGTTTTCCCTTTCAATTATATTATTATATTTTCAGAAAACATTTTAAGTTTGACAGAAAATATTCTCTCACAAAGATCAAATGAAAGTAGGTAAATTAGTAGAATTCTATAGACCACAATTGTAGTGCTAAAGCATTTACCGTCTCTCTCTCTCTCTCTCTCTCTCTCTCTCTCTCTCTTTCTTCTTTGTTTTCCGTTTATTTTATTTTATTGGTTGACACACAAAAGCATGTGGTAACACCGTAAGTCCTTCCTCGTCAGCTTGCTTACTAATCTTTGCACTAGCTAATTTCGTTGTGGTTGTAGTTTGGTATACCTTGTGTTTATGTATCATTTTTGTGTTTGTTAATCAAATACAATCTTCAGGGTAGATCAACTGTGTGGTGACTGCTAGCTTTTCTCTCCTTTTTTTCTTTCACTTAATTGTTTGTTATTCCCTGATTTTAAAGGATGAGTATGGAAATGTTCCTTCTGATTCAAGTGATGATGAAGATTGGATCGAGGGAAATGCATTAAGAAAAAGGAAGAGCGATGCTGTGGGAAACTGTACCATATCACCAAAAGGAAATTCTTCCATCTCCATGAATGGGAAGAAAGGTATAAGACGGAACTCAAGAGATACTGAAACTACTGGGAAGAAAGGTTTAAGACACAACTCAAGAGACACTGAAACTCCTCCAAAAAGAAAAACTGTCCGGAAGCTTGACATTGAAGGTGGAGACGAATCAGTGCACCATAAACATAAAGATGGTCCAGAGCCTAGCTCTTCTGTGAAATCAGCTACTGCATCACCATCTAGAAGTCTTGGACAAGCTGTATCTCTGGTATTATATTTTAATTTTCATTTATTAACGTTACAGATTATGAACTTAGCTTCAGTATACATGTTCAACCATACATGGTATTATTTTTCTTTCTTATGTTAATAAGTTACACCTGGTTGGGGGGACAACATGGTCAGTTGTTTATGGTGTTGTTTAGATGATGGTCTTGAGCAGAAGTTGTCTAGTCTTGTGCTCAATTGATGCTTGATCAAGTCACCTAGATTATTTACCCTATGGATAAAGAAGACCCATGTTCAGTCCTCTTTCAGGTGATGAGGGATAAATTAATCCAATGTAACAAGCAAAACTCCATTTAGTGATCACCTCCCTCTCTAAAGATAATGTCTTTATCTATAAAATCTTGTAGTCCTCATTGATCAAGTCTTCTATGTTCATAAAAGTTAAGCCCTAAATGGTTTGTAGATGCATCAGATGAAAGGGTTGATTTTGGGACCCATGCCTGATTGCCCAATCAAGTGGTTAACTAATCAATCACGAGCCCATAAATCAATTCTGAAAAATTGAAAGTACTGCATCCAATTTATCCCAGCTATTAACTCTAGAAAAACTCTCTGCAATCATCTCTTACTTTTCGGTTCATTATTTTTCTTCTTCTCAATAGTTCTCATGCATTCCTTAGAACCAGAGCCCCCCCCCCCAAAACACACACACACACACACACAATTATGGCAGCACACCGACTTCAACTTGTAAATTCTTATTTTTCTACTTTACCATATGAATTCCAAATATAAATGTCTGGAAGAGCGTTTGTGAGCATCCGGTCCAGCAGACACCGGCATGCGCAAATGAGAAAAGTGGCCTCAGCTTCACTGCAGTACTGAATGTAATGTCATGCTCTTAGAGGTCCAGAAATTTCTGTCTTTAGTTAATTCACAATGTCTTTCTAAACCAAATTTTTTTTAAGAGACTAGAAACGAAATATTCTGAAATCGTAAATTTTGGCTGAAATTTCACTTATTTTTTATTATTTTATTCTGAAGGAAATTTCAGTTCAAATATTCTAACAATTTGATCTGAAATTTAAAATATATTGAAATTTTGATGCATTATTTTCCTATTTTTTGTATCTTTGTTCTTATTTTTATACAGCATTATGCCTTGTCGTTGGTTGAAACTTTAATATTGACAGAAAAGAAAATTTAATGAAAAAAATGACAATATACAATGTTTCTAAAAGGGTGAAATATTTAGTAATAATAATAAAATGAACAATTAAATAATAATTCCAAAATTAAACATCTCAGAATAGGAAAATTTGCATATAATTACCTAATTATCTGTTCTTTCAGTGAATTAATTTATATTAGCTGTTTCATAATTCATCCTTTCTCCATGGATCGTAAGTGGTTTACTTTATTTTTTGTGGTACACCTTTTTATCAAAATAAATTTCACAATAAAGGGGAACATCCAAATCAGATCTCACCTGTTTTAGGTGGCATTAATTTGCTTTTCTCAGGACATATCATTTCCCACGCCACATTTTAAATTGCATCTGAATATTTATTTACTGTGACTCACGAGTAGTTGCTGATTGATGTGGAACCTGTTCTCTTTACAAGTTTGTCTGTAAAGTAATTGTTAAATCAACTCTTCTCATTTTCTACCTTTTTCATTTAAATATGCAATGCAGAGGTTATCTCAGTCATTGAGGGAAAGCCGGTATCCAGATCGAGCAACGAAAGAGAAGTTGGTGAAAGAACTTGGAATCACGCTCCGGCAGGTCTGTACTCTTCTATTTCAATTTCTAGTTGGAGTCAGTTACTCTAGGTCCTGATTATGCATTTTTTTGGATACATAGGTTAACAAGTGGTTTGAGAATGCTCGTCGGAGTTTGCGCTTATCAGAAAACGTTGGAGTAAGCCAAGCTGAAACGACTTCCTCAAACAAGGAGATGATTCTATCCCAATCCAACAGAAGGGATCTAGAGCCAGAACTTGATAAAGTTGCTGTGAAAAATGTTGGTGAAGATAGAGAATTTAGTGCAACAGGGTCTGCTGAGGCTGTTGGTGCAGAATGTCGCAGTGGGAAAGAGAGAAGGAGATCGGTGACAAGGAAGCCAGCTACGGCAAAGTCCAGAAAGAGGAGGAGGGATCAGATGAATGATGAAAAACCAGATGAGACGAGGAATATCAAGACACCGAAAAAAGTTACTCATGAAGAATCACCAAGAACCCAAACAATCTCAACAGTTGACCAGAATCCAAAACAAGAACTGAAGCAGTCCCGGATCAAAACTAGAAGTAGAAAATCAGCTGCATGACCTAAAAAATCATGTGGGGGGTATTACAAGTTGGGGAAACAGATAGCCCTTGGAGAATTAGTTGGTGCTCCTATTTTGCGTGATGGGCATTTGCTTCCTTATGGTGGGTTCTGTGCCACATTAAGATCAGTCTCTTTGAGCAAGAAACTGGGTGGATTTGCCTTCAATAGCTAATGCAAATACCCCGCATTGTTGAGATTGATCCTGTTGTTTATTTCAGAGGTACATGATGCAGGAGTGGAGGTGGCCCAAAACTCTCCTACTTGAATGATGCCACGGAGAATGGACCAATAGCTCTGAGATCTCACGAATACTGCGAAGTGCTCAAGCCAAACTGGTCCACCTCTGGCGAGTGTTCATATGGCGGATGGCTCTATTATTAATCAGAAAAATGAAACAGGTTTCCAACAGAGAATTTGCTGGAATCTGGCAACGCTACTATTTAACCTTTCCTTTCCTGCAATGTTGGAGGAGACTTCCCTGGAGAGAACAGACGCCAAACTTTTGTGGTCATGTCAACTTCTGGCGTATAATGCCCTTGCCCTTGCATTTTCAAGTATTATCCCTGGATGGAATGGATTTTCATTGTAATTTTTGTCAAGATTGAATTCCTCACATGACTATTGAATTTGGTTTTGAAATTAACACACGACAATCTGTGCTTCCTCCATCTATCCAATGATCGAAATTGTCACGAACTAATTCATTTACAGTTGCCTATAATGATTTCTCCATCCGTGTCCACTTGTATGCGCTTGGTTTCCTATCCAAATGTAGTGGGAATGGAAAGATGAGGAGGAAATGACTACATTAGATTCGTTGGCCAATCTAGACTATTCTCTGGACATCCAATGGACAGAATTGTTAACACTCATTCCTTTACATTGCATAATAATTTTTTAGTGACTTAACCCCCAAAAAAAAAAAAAATTTTTTTTTTTTTAGTATTTTCCCCCTTCAAATAATGTATAAATTGTAAGACGAACTAGCTGATTACTCTATTTTGAGGACTGAAACTGATATTTTCTTCAACGGTGAGGAGGGGTAAGAAGGTGTTTCGTAGCCAGAGATTTTCTTGAAGTGAGCTTTGTTGAAGGGTTTTTGGTTGGCAAGGAAGGTGCTAATTTTAGGGGTGAGTCAACTGACAAGGACTTCTGTAAGGGTCGATTTGCTGGCACCACTTAGGCCGACGATGGTGAGGATAGAAATGAAGAGGCCTCGGAGATAAAAACTTGGTTATGGATTAAAAAGGGATGTAAGGAACTAAGCCTAAAAGAACTTGATCTGATTCTGTTTTTTTCTCCAAGGCCTTCAACACAATACTCCAACATGGATCGGTTCAAGGAAGAAGAAAGTGAGGGGCTGAGGCTTTCTCTCTGCCTGTGTGAGGGTCCAATGATAGGTAGGAACAAGTAATGTTTTAACAGTTATGTTCAAAATTAATATATAACAAAAATCTGACATGTGGCCGATATAATATATAATAATATTAAAGCAGAATTAGATTAGGGATCAATCAAATCTAAAATCAATATGAATTATTGAATTCAATCGATTTGATATTAATTACTTGAACCATGATTACAAGTATTCAAAAGGAATAAAAACGTCATTTCATAACCCATGTGAGAAGATGTAAACAAATCTAAATAAAATTACTTTTTTCCACCAAAAAAAAAAAATCCACAGAGATGAGAATTTCACGGCCCACAATATTGCAAAATGGGTTTTCAACTTATCCCAAACCGGTTTTTGGGTATCCCTTTTTTTTTTCCATAGTAAGGTCTTGTTTGGCAGCACTAGTATACTTGTCAATTTTTATTTATTTTTAGGTAAATACTTGTCAATTATAATTGTTTCATTATGAGAGAGGGCAAAAGAATCCTCTCCCGCACGCTAGCCCATCAATCAAACATCTGACGGATTGGAATATACCAGCACACATACTGATATATTCCAACCTGTCAGATGTTTGACTGACAAACGAGAGAGGATTTCAATCCTGGGAGAGGATGGGAATTCCGTCAGCCTAGGGTCATGATGTATTTTTTCCATTGCTATGATATATATTATATTGTTTTAAAAAAAATAGTGTATATATATATACAAAAAAAACCGATAACCTGTGGATTGAGTGGGGAACCATAATTTTTAAAGAGGAGAGATGAGGGGTGGAAGTGTACAGTAGCAGTGTGTATGGCAACCAAATCGTCTTCTGTCGGCTTGTCACCTGTCAAGGGCGAGATTTTAACAGGCCCACCTCTCCATGTATTGATAGACAGATCAATTGATCTTCAATCCCTTGGATCACCTGCACGACCCTCCTTCCGCGCTGGAGAGGATTTGGATGTGTATTTCCTTTTATATTGAATTCTGAAGCAAGCGGAAAAGTGTCGGCGGAAACGGAAATTTCACCCACTTGCGAATTAGCCCGGGAAAGCTTTTTCTGCGCCGATTCTATTTTTGGGATGAATTTTCAAATTTAAAAAACTGTGAATCTCCAAATCTCCAAGTCCGAAACCGTACTAAAGATAGAAAGACGATAATGCCCCCATATCGCGCAAAATACAAGTTTTGAATTTGCAAAAAAAAATGGCGGCATTACTGCACCTTTCTCCCTCCCTCCTCTTCTTCCCTCTCTCTCTCGAATTCAGAATTCAGATTTCGGAATCATTTTCAGAGTACACTGACGACTCCAAACACTACAAAGGTCCTAAGGGTCTCACACCTGACTTCATCCATCACCTCTCTCTCTCTCTCTCTCTCTCTCTCTCTCTCCTCTGTTCTCATAACGTCAAACCCTAACATTCATTTCCAGACCTTACGGTGTTTGACGATCATGGAGGACAAGGAGAACTGCAAGAGGGTTACCCGTGCTGCGAGAAAGAGAGCCGCTGCTGCAATGCCCGAATCACAGTCTCAGCAACTTCCGGCCACAAAGAAGCGAGTCGTTTTAGGAGAGCTTTCTAACTCGCAGTCCAATGTTTTCTCCAATTCGACTCCCAGTCTCGAACCTAAGAAGCCCAAATACTGGCCGAGGAAGAAGGAGGTGAAGCCTGCCGAGCCAGACATTGATGCAGATTCTGCCGATCCTCAGATGTGCACGCCTTATGCGTCTGACATCTTCGAGTACCTTCACTCCATGGAGGTGTGTATGGGGCGAGAGTTGTTTCACTTGGTTTGACGTTTTGATTCAGGGGTCCGATCTAATCATTCTAGTTTTGCTATGGCAAGTGGTTTTTTTGATTTATCCGTCATTGGAAGTCGGGGTTTCAAAACTAGGTTGTTTCTGGAGTCCTCATTTTGTCTATGAATAGTCTGTTTTGGGTTTTGGCTGTAGTTTGATTTGATCTCCGGAAATTTGGTTTAGGGCTTTGATTTTTTACCAGGTTGGGTTTGCGGTTGAATCTTCATTTCTTCACATTGACCTGAAATGTTTGTTTATTTAGATGGAGGAGAAAAGAAGACCATTCCCGGATTACATTGTGAAAACTCAGAAAGATGTTACAGCTCACATGCGAGGCATTCTGGTGGATTGGCTGGTTGAGGTTGCAGAGGAATACAAGCTCGTCTCGGACACTCTTTATCTCACTGTCTCCTACATTGACAGATTTTTATCTTCACATGCTATCAACCGGCAAAGGCTACAACTTTTAGGCATTTCTTGCATGCTTATCGCTTCGTAAGCACCTATGGCTCCATCTTTATGTCGTGTTTTCTCTCTGTTGTTTGCTAAACCTTTATTCATAAATTTGATGCTTCCCCGAGTTATTTCTTTGCTATTTTGCTTGGGTATTTAATTTGGAAAGTTCTGAGGATCCTCTTTTACGAATGGTGATGCAGCAAGTATGAAGAGATCAGCCCTCCGCATGTAGAAGATTTTTGTTATATAACGGACAATACTTATAAGAAGGAAGAGGTGATTTTGGATTTCTCCTTCAGTTTCATGCCTTCTTTTTCTCGTTGGTTTTCCTTCTGAAAAATGTGACTGATTCTTGGGATACATTTTTTAGGTGGTGAAGATGGAAACAGATATTCTCAAATTTCTGAACTTTGAGATGGGAAATCCCACCGTAAAGAGTTTTCTCAGGCAAGGACACAGTAGATGTTCTTTTCTTTATTTTACCTTCTATTATGAGCGTCATTGCTAATGAACTAACTGTTGTTTTATCTATTTTTCTTCTTCAGGAGATTCACTAAGGCTGCTCAAGATGATCAGAAAGTAAGCCTATTATGTTTCTGTTTTCTTGGAGCTCTTCCTATTTTTCTTACGCTTGATTTACTAATGATTGTGTGGTTTTTTCCAGTCGCCCAATTTGCAATTGGAGTTCCTTGGCTGTTACCTTGGGGAGCTAAGTTTGCTTGATTACAGTTGTGTCCGGTTCTTACCATCAATGGTTGCTGCTTCGGCTGTTTTTCTTTCAAGATTCACAAAGGCACCAAAGATGCATCCTTGGGTAGCCCCTTTATCTCATATACTTGTGCCTTGCAATCATGTTTGATTATTCGGAAGGGAATGAGTTATATTGCTATATTTTACAGAGCTCAAGTTTGCAACAGTGCTCAGGCTATAAACCATCTGATCTTAGAGATTGTGTGCTTGCAATACATGATTTGCAATTGAATAGGAAAGCGGGCTCTTTGGTAGCTGTGAGAGATAAATACAAACAGCATAAGGTTTGTTTTCTTTATTTTGTTAATAATTATCTGGTGCTCCCTATGCTTGCTAAAATAGTATGCTGATTCTAATTTTTTTTCCTATAACAGTTCAAGTGTGTGGCAACATTGTCTTCCCCTCGAGAGATTCCAGCGGCTTACTTTGATGACATTAAAAACTAGATTTTCTTGTGGTTTTTTGGGGTTTGATATAGTAGGTTCACTCATTAATTCCAAGAGAAGTGGCAAGCACTCAGGAGGATGAAAATTCTCTACCTCTCTGGCCTCTCTTATGCTGTAAAAGAGACCTTTGAAATGGAGTGACATCCTGCATCTGGTTAGTTAAAGTGCTTTATTTGTGCAAGCTGATGTTGGAAAACTTGTATGTTAGTCCCCACGGAATGCCATTAATGATTTTTGAACTGGCTCTTTCTTACCAATGAAGGTAGGATCTGACAAATCTGTGGTTGTAAATATAGGTTGATCATGTTGACATTAAATGCTACCAGGTCTTTTGTTTACTCCATTGCATATAATGTTATAGGAAACGTGATTTTGTATTTCAAGCTTGGACTTGTTTCAGACCATGTAACAGCACTCAGAAAATGAAAGAAAAATTGTCAGTTAGTGGTGTTGAGGAAAGCATCTTAGTATGATACAGATTAACTATTTGTCTACATGATTGTATTTTTTGTCCAAGCCATGGATTTTTTTTTAAAGTCTTGTAGAAGGAAGTTGTTCCTTGCTGTGTAAAGGATAATACTAAAATTGTTTAATTGTCTAAGAACAGTTACATGTTGGGGTCATTCAAGCCCTAAGTCCAAATAATGTTTCATTACAAATTTTCTCCAATTATATTATGGAAGTGAATTCTTCAGGTTTCCTACATTTCTTTTCAAGTAAACTTTTAAGGATGATAGATTGTCATAGACCCAAGTTTGGTTATTCTACTCCACCTTTGGCATATCAAGCCTTGAGTATCAAGTCGAACTCTGTTGTCTCTGCCCCTTTCTTCTTTTTTTTATTATATTTTATTATGTCAATTTTGGTGGCTTGTTGTTACTAATGAAACTGTTGGATTAGAACAAAGCTTTACAGTGGTTAGATGCTTGTCATGAATGTGTAACAAGTTATTGAGGATGTGATGGGAGTACCAGGAGCAGGAATGTTGCAAGTATGCTGCCCTTGAAGTTCAAAATTAACTGTCCTTGATTTTTGTTAATAGGATGAAAGATTGTAGCATTCCCAACTGTAGTACAGGCCATTAAACTTCTATTTGATTACCCCAAAATGGTGATAACTTGTACAAGATCTGTCAATAACTCAGTAATCAGTATTACTCTTGAGAACAGGGTGACTTAGAAAATCCATGAATCTTGCTTTTGATAATTTCAACTTCATAGATTCTGCATACAGAAATACAAAACAATCCAATCAGTGGGGATGAGTGACCTGTGAGGTTTTTGTCCAAGGTCAGTCACAGCCTCCAAGTCTCTTACTTATGGCCTTTAATTTTCAAGGTTATTATTTTGGATCAGTGGTACAGCCAATAAGTTAACATGTCTATATCAGATTAAAAAATAAGTAAAAAAGATTCGTTATTGGGGTTATCTGATGCCAATAGGAAGAATCATCCATTAGTTAGTAAAACCTTGCCCTTTTTAACAAGTTCTAAGCCTATCATGAGGGATGAGTTTTAAAGTTTTGTATTCCTACCAATATTGCATTGGTTTTCTTGTCAATGAGTTTTAAACAAACATAGAAATTTTTTTTAGAAAAAATTTCATCTAACTCTTAAAAATTATATCAAATTCTATCTAACTCTCAACAATTTTAAAAGTCTTATCTACTACCTAAAAGGTTTCCAAATGTTCCATCTACCATCTAAGATATTTTTATCATTAGTCAAAAAGACCCCACCCGTTAGTTGCAAATATTAGAACAATATTGTCTTTTTCCCAATAGTAAAAGATGATAATACTCCATAAAGTAAAAAGAAAATCTCTCTTTCGATACCTTTCTTCCTCGATGAGTTGCAACGGTGAAACCCGTTGGTCGACTAGGGATTGTGGGAGAAAAATGAAGGAGAAGTAGGAAGGAGAGAAGATAGGGAGGGAGACCATTGATGGCTAGAGTGAGAGAGAGAGAGAGTTTGAGAAGCAAGGAAGGTAAAGAAATTAAAAAAAAAAAAAAAGGGATTGTGAACATTAGAGAAATAACTAACTGAAAAGCTACAAGACATTGCAAAAAACAAATCTATAAATGAAGGAATTCTGACCAAGAAGATCAAGGCATTTCCGAAGAATCTATAGACTAAAGTCAAATTTCGTTTGTTGATGCATCCATCAATTGGAAGTGAAGTGTCAATGGAACAGAAACAATATGCCACCGTCAAGAATTAAAACCAACTGAAATTGATTGAAATCGAAAACTGAAAGACGACGAACTGAGTAGACGAATTCAGATCTAAACTCAGACTAGAACACGAATTCGATAATATGAACATAACCGAAACTGCTTGAACAAAACTGATGAAACTCAAATCTGAATTTCAAGAAATAGAATTGAAATTTCAAGATCTAAATTGAAATGTCTGAAACTGGAATTCAGAGAGATTTCAGAGAATCTCTCTGAACACAAGACATGAATCAGAATTGAAGCGGATAAGATTAGAAGCTCGAATGACCAGAGAGAAATCATTCGGAAGGGTTTGTCGGAAAAAATGACCAGAGAAAAAAAAATTCAAAGATTTCTGAAATACGAAGAAATCCAGGAAACGATGAAAAAAAGAGACTAAACAAAACTGGTGCGGACAGATTTGAAAAATCAAGAACAATTGCCGAGCCTGAAACTAAAGAACATGAGGAACTGTAGGCAAATATGATTTGTTAAGGAAAAACCAAGAACAATCAATCTGGACCGAAACAAAAGAAACTGAGACGATGAACAAAACTTCAGATCTTAGCTAAAAATAAATATGGAAAGATGATGCAGATTGAAACGGACAGGAATGAACAAAAAAAAAGTTGAAGTATGAACATCAGTAGGCATGAATATTTGCTGGAATCGTTGAGAAAATGAGGAACAAAGAAAAATGACGACCTAATCATTGGACGAACTGAAGATTACCGAACCGTGAGAAGAACAGTCGGAAAAGACCAAGAATTAATATTTTAAAGAAAGAGGCAAATTAGTAACTTTATCTCATTTTAATGTTTTAAAAATTTCAAATAGAAAGGGTAAGAATGTCTACTCACGTGTTCAGTCAAGTTTGTCAGTTAAATGGGGCCAGTTAGAGTTTCTGGAAACCATTGAATAGTAGATGGAATTTGACATAGTTTTTGGGGGTTAGATTAAATTTTTTTCTTTTTTTTTTAAATATAAATGTGTCAAGTATCATTAAATTTTACGTCAAAACAAATAAAGTATTAAAAAAATTGTGTGTAACTTTATCCCATATTTTGATAAGTGAAATTAATTTCTTAAGTAGATTATTTATAATGGTGGGTTTTGCAGTATAGAAATCCTCTCCCGTTTGAGATTTGGCAGGAGATGGCGGTCCGGATAGATGGCCAACACTTGGTTCTCGAATGAATTTGAACCCTCCATCCGAGTCGACAAATTGTTAAATGATGTAGATTGTCTATTACATAGTATAGTGAAAATAGGTTCTTATTTTTCAGAAGAAAAAAAAATTACTATATTAAACAAGTATCTATTAATGCCGTACTTATTTTTTTACCGGATTTTCAATCGCTGTAATGAAATCTGATTGCATTCAATAAAGATAAGTATCCATAGCCGAATATTTACCGTTTCCGAACTTAGTAAGCATGCCATGCCCCGTCCTTAGCTGAAAATTACCATATGGGACGCCACCATTAATATGACTTACAAAGTTGGCAGTCAAATAAAATCGTCATCGTGGGATTTTTGGGTGGTGAAGGGGATTCCATCAAAGGAAGGGTATTGACTTTTAAGGTCGAGCAGGGGGGGGGGGGGAAAAAGGGGGGAATATTGTGTTTTTGTCCAAAATTTCTCGGTGATGATTTTATTGTTATCCTTTTGCTTTATGTTGATGACATGTTAATTGTTGGAGGATGGTTCAAGGATTGACAAGTTAAAGAAACAAGGCAAGTCTTTTGCTATGAAAACTTGGGAAGCAAAACAAATTCTTGGCATAAAAATCATTGGGCAGGGAATATTTAAAATAAAATGTTTTTTTTTTTTTGTTGATTATTCACTCCCTTTCTATCATTTTGCGTGTTAGAATTCCCCTCCCGTTTGAGATTTGGCGGGGAAGGGGGGGGGGAGGGGGGGGGCAAATTTTTGTTCTCGGAATTAAAAAAGAACCCTCCATCCGAGTCGACAAATTGTTAAATGATGTAGATTGTCTATTACATAGTGAAAATAGGTTCTTATTTTTCAGAAGAAAAAAAAGTTACTATATTAAACAAGTATCTATTAATGCCGTACTTATTTTTTTACCGGATTTTCAATCGCTGTAATGAAATCTAATTGCATTCAATAAAGATAAGTATCCATAGCCGAATATTTACCGTTTCCGAACTTAGTAAGCATGCCATGCCCCGTCCTTAGCTGAAAATTACCATATGGGACGCCACCACATACTTCCAAAGTTGCAGTCAAATAAAATCGTCATCGTGGGATTTCCTTGGTTATTTAGGTTGAGGCATATTTACGAATATGCCCTTTCAAATGCGCGTTGCGTACTAACGCCGCCGTAGTGGAATGGAACGATGTAAAGAACGAAGAGGCCAAGACTGATGCCCCTGAGCAAAAAGGAAACCGAAAAATTAAGTAAGGAAAAAAAGAACAGGAGTATCTGACTGGTGCCGGAGTTTGGAAGTTTCGATATAGACGAAGGTCGAGGGTTATGGAGGTGGATGAGAGCGAGTTGAAGGCTGCCGGGGCAGAGCTACTACCCGAGGGACGATTCGGAGTGAGAATTCATGGTTGGGAGATCGAGTCACGCAAGCGATCCATTCTCAACTCCGTCGCCCTTCCGCTGTAAAATTCCACTTTCCTTTTATTTTTATTTGATTAGGGTTTGTTTCCTGTTAAGTTTCATGCATCGGAAGCTTAACCTTGTACTCCACGAAATTGGACCATGACTGCAAGCTAATGTGGTGGTACAGTTGAAAAGTTTTACCATATTACTGTCTAATTGTAGCTATTCGTCTTAATTAGTTCCTATCTTAGAAGAAGTTCACGCCTCCTCTTGCAGTAACTTCACATTTTCATTATTGTATATGATTTGTGTGTGTGTGTGTGTGGGTTGGGGGGGGGTTGATTAATCTTAATATGGCACTTATATAACATTGTGTTTTGGGTTGTTAAAACACATTTCTTATTGCTTTTTTCAAATTTGCGCCTAATGCTTTCTGCAAGGCCGCTGAATTGTGAAGGTGCAATTTTTGAAAAGGGCATCAGGCAATTGAAGTAGTTGGATCCAGTGGCCTCTAGTCAAAGGCCTGATCTAATATGTTGATGGTTTACATACTTTGTGACCAGTACTTTAGTTGTAGCCTTGTAGGGGGGATCCCAATAGATTAATGTGTTATCAAATTCAATGTAATCATGTGAAAAGCAACATTTTTGTTTTACCATTTCCACCAAGTTGTTTCTTGTTCCAAACTAAAAGAAGATAATGGACCTCATTCTCTTCCATTCGTGGTTAAAAGATAACTATCATTCTCTTTAGTAGGCATCATTGGTCGTCTGTGACTCTGTATAGAACGTGAGGAAATGTAGCTATATATAGTGAAAAAATCTGATTAGTTGGTGGATATTGCTACTTCTGAATGGGTATTTGAAGCCACAACCAAAAAAGTTTATGTAGATCAACGAAGTTAGCAACTTTGTCCAATATGCATTTATACATAGTTTTCCTACCTAGATTCCTTCGCGGTGTGGTTAAATAAACTTTCGATGTAAAATTACTTAGTTGTGATTTGGAGATTGACGTGAAATATTTAAACATCTTTTGCCTTTGAGATTTTTTTTTTTTTTTTTTTTTTTTTTTTTTGGGGGGGGGGTGGGGGTGGGGAGTTTAGGCAGGTGGTGGCTGTTGACAACGGATAAAGTACCACTTGTTTCTTAGGATTATTCACGTGTGATATGGAATATTTGTTATTCTTTGACTTTTGTTTTATTATATCTTACCTCCTCTCATTTGGTAAGAAACTTCTTCATGCAACTAGAACCATCCACCTAATAGTTTTCTAAGTCCCCACTTTCATTCTATCAGAGGAAATTTCATTGTATCCTAAGTTGATATACAAGAAAATTATTTTGCTTTCTTCTCTTGCCCTGTCTTGCTGCTTCAGTTTTCTTGTGCTTCGGAGACATGGTTCATGTGTGTGAATCATCCACCCATTGATCTCCCTCAATGATACATAGTTGCTTGAATCAACTGGGCCGCCTTGAACTTGAACTGACCAAGTGCAAAGATATGCATGATTAAATATATATAGTTCTTTTGATAGGAATGAGTATTTATTAGACATGAAGCTCTTTTAGAGTTTTTAAATCATGGCCAATATGTTGCATTTGTTTTCTTTTGGTGTGCTAGAGATTAATCTTTTTCCATTTTCTTCCCTTTGAAACTAATTTATGATGTTTTATGGGCCTTCAGTTGGGAAGAAAAGCTTCAGACATCGCACTTACCAGAGATGGTTTTTGGAGACAGTTCCTTGATTCTTCTACACATAAATAGTGGAACTAAATTTCATTTCAATGCATTTGATGCTCTCACTGGATGGAAGCAAGAAGCTTTACCTCCGGTTGAAGTCCCTGCAGCCGCAAAATGGAAATTCAGATGGTAAGGTTGATAAGTTACTCCTCCATTCCCCACTCTCATCCCCTGAAAAATGAAAATCTTTTCATATCAAACAACCTGATTGATGTTTCTTTCTTCTAAAAAAAGGGGGGGTTGTTGACTATTTGGTAGTCAGTGTAACTCCATGACTACGTGCACCATCTAGAACAGTAAATGCTCCACCAAGCTTTCCAAAATTTGCACTCCAGTGGTTCCATAAAACTATGTGAGTGATGTGCTTCTAGGTACAGTGACATGAGCAATAGAGGCGGCACTTTACTGGGTAACTTGATCAAAGTTGTCAATATTTTTTAGGACTGACTTGCCGAATTCTCTATGGGTTAAGGTTGACATCTTTAGTGACACATCTAAGTAAGAATATTTTTGCTGTGGGAATAACTATCCCTCCCCCAGAAGTTTATATCTCTCCTCCTTTTCCTTCGTTCAGGTTGGATTACTGGCTGTCTCCAATAGTACTGATCAGTGGATTCCTCTCATTGTGAAATATTTACCTTCCCTTTGCTCATAACTGCCATGACCCATGTTTAATCTACCTCTCATGAAGTGAAAGTGTGGTACTCCCATTGAGGCCATTGGGATCACTTCCAGCCAGTTACCTTTAAACTGAGGAAAACAAGAGAAATAGTTAAGAACTAAACAGGGTGGATTTGGGAGAAATAATAACTCAACAAGGACTGCCCGAGTGGCCCATAGGATACGTCCAACCAGCCCACAACATATCTCTGGAATTCCCCAGGATTTGAATGGCAACTGGACTAGTTCAGTGAACTACTGAAAATAGATCCAGTAAACAATGGAAAACAGAACAAAATATAAATAGCTGCCAATAGAGACTAGAAAACTGTTTGGTACTCTTTAAAATTAGAAAAAAAAGAAAAGAAAAAAGAAAACAATACCTCTAACTAATGGATTGAATTTGTGGTCAAATCGATCAGTAAAGTAGAGTCAACAGAAGACTTCAATAGTTGAAAATGGAGACAGTGAACAATGGAAAACAGAACAAAATATGAATAGCTGCCAATAGAGACTAGAAAACTGTATGGTACTCTTCAAAACTAGAAAAACAATACCTCTAAACTTATGGATTGAATTTGAGGTCACAACGATCAGTAAAGTAGAGTCAACAGAATACTTCAATAGAACCTAAAGTTGAAGCAAAACAAGTTATCAAAAGCTACGAAGGAGGCCCAACAAACTGATCAGAAATAGTGTCAGTCTGAACTGGAAGACAGTGAATACCAACAATAGAAAAATATTAGTGGCATAGAATTAGAAACAGAAGAGAAAACAAGAACTCCTATTCTAAATTCCTGAAGTTAGAAATTAATTGCTAATTTCGTATATGACTGCTAACCCACAAGATTTGGCCTTATAGAGTTGTCCCAATACAAAATAAAACCCCATAAATAGTAGCCCAAGGCCCATATAACCACTAATGAGATTTATTAAGAATTTAGGAGAGCTTGGACCTCTTCAAACAAGGCCCATGACCAGATTCAAAACCCGGCCTCTTATGAGAGGGCGAGTAGCGGCTCCAAGGCCTAACAATGCCCAATTTCATGATTCCTTTAAATCCATATTTCTATTTTTGTTTAATTTTTCTTAATAAAATTGTTTCAGTCTGGTAATAATGTGTGATTCCCATGAATGAATTGCTATACAAACTCACATTTATTTCATGGATGTACAGCAAACCTTCTCAGCAGGTGATACTTGACTACGATTATACATTCACAACTCCATATTGTGGAAGTGAAAAGGTTGAAATAATCCCAGACAAGGTGTGATACTCTCCTATGTGTATGATAATGTTGTAGTTAACATATTAGGTTCTCTGTAGATCTGTGGTTTTATAGAATTATTCATCTTGCTTTTTTAAGTTTCAACGTAAAAAGATTCTTACTTTATTACTCAGACTTTGTTTACAGTTATTTATTTTGTTTCAAACTTTCAATCCCGTGGAATTTGAGATTGCTGTTGGTGTTACTGTTAAACAGTTTAAAAAAAGTGAACGATGCTAGGTCAATTTGTTTTATAATGTTCTTATATTTGCAATCTGGTTGAGATATTAGTGATAACAAGGAACATGTTGGCAATAACTGTCCATCTGTGTGACATGTTCCTCTGCCATGTGAGATCTATCAGTTGTTCTTCCACTCCTGTCTGGGAGGAATCCTGATAATTCTTTGCCATTGGATTTCATGTAGGCTTTTTCATCATTAGCTTCTTGTTCTAGTCCATAGAACCACCAATTGAAGGCATGGGGTCTTCACCATTGACATGTGGAAGGAATCAAGAAAGAAAATGAAAGCCCTCAATGGGCAATGGCTTGGAATTACTAGTTAAAGTGGCTCTTGTAATAGGAGGTCACCAGGGGGTGACCCAACCATTGATGGCATTACTGCATTAGCTGGCCTATAGGCTTGCATGTGGCAGTCGAACATCTCACCTACATGATGCTTCTAAATTTCTAATCATCATCATTGTTGTTTTATTGTAGTTTTTTGTTTTTTGTTCTTGTTATTATATTAATCACTTTATGAACAGTGTGGAACAGGGAAAGATTTAGAGGAAAAAAGTCATAGTTTGCATTGGGAGGATTGTGGGGAGCAAATTGATCTGGTTGCACTGCAGTCAAAAGATCCTATTCTCTTCTATGATGAGGTGTGCACCTTCGTTAAAGTGGGACCAGAGAGACATTTTAAGTTCCCATTTTCTATTTACTCTGATGTACTTTATGTATCTAGAACAAAGTATTTATTTTAACTAAACAGGTGGTCTTATATGAGGATGAATTGGCCGATAATGGAGTCTCGCTCTTAACTGTGAAAGTGGTACTTTTCCAACTTCTGGTCATGTGTTCCTGGTCTAGGTCTAATTGGTTCTCTTGAACTTTTAAATGATCATGAGATCTAATCTAATAAACATTCTATTTTACAATCCTGTAGAGAGTTATGCCAACTAGCTGGTTTCTTCTACTGCGTTTCTGGGTGAGTCGATCTCCCTTATTTCTATAGTCAGGGATGATTAGTTCCCTTCAGAACTTGAGTTGCCATTTTTGTTTGACATTTTTTCCTTCAAAGACCTAATAATTTTTGGCTTGGAACTTACATATACATTGGGAAGGTAAGATACATTTTCTTGGAAACCAAAAAATGGACTCAGTGGATATATTTTCTTATATTTTCTGCTTATCATTGGTTTTCTCTGATTAAAAAAAAAAATTTCAATTGTTTTTTCAGCTTAGAGTTGATGGGGTGCTTATGAGGTTAAGGGATACTCGAATGTATTGCTCCTTTCGGAATGCTGCCAACCCTACAATTCTCCGAGAGAGTTGCTGGAGAGAAGCCACATTTCAAGCACTGTCAATGGTGAGTTATTGATCACCATGCACTCGTGATGGAATTGTGTTAAATTTGATTTCAGAACTGTCAAATTGTTCAGCAGTTGAATTACTTAGCTTTTGTTGTGGAGTAAATGAAGATGGTATGAATCTCTCTGGTTGGTCTCGGGGTAGAGTAGGTACTTCCCTAAAGGATTATATATTAATTTTATATGTTAGCCATCTGGTCCATCTGCTGCTAGTAGTAGTAGATCCTTGTGCTTTATTTGTTGTAGAAGGAATTGCAATACTGGACTGGTTTCTGGAAGAATTCCACAGCATAGTTTAAGCACACTGAGGATTTGGAAACATTTCATGGGGGTAGTATGCAAGATGAAGACCCTTCACCCATTTGTAGAAATTTAGTCATCAGTTCTTTTTATGAAAGTTAGTTTAGTAAACCATTCTCAGTCAGAACAATGAAGATTTAATGACCAGTCCAAAGGCGGCTAATATGCCCGAGAATCACCATTATATTAGATCACATTAATGGATTCCATACAGCATCCATTTGTAATCGTTAACTAGGTATGAGACCAGATGTTTCGTTATCTATACTGGGCCTTTGTTCCAAGATTTTTCTCTAAGCTTTGCCCTTGGATATAATGTAATTGACAATCAAGAAAGAACAAAATTGTTGGCTAGCTAAATATTTTTATTTGGTAATACTTTCAGTTCTTTAAATATTGATGTGCTTGTTAATTGGTGCAGAAAGGATTGCCTTCTGATTCTGCAGCATATAGTGATCCAAATCTCATCAGTAAGAGGCTTCCTGTCATCATGCACAAGACCCAAAAGCTGAAACTTCCTGGTACACTGTAGCTTATCATCGGAAGGCCACTGTATTTATCTTCCTGCTGACTCAAGTCCTGGCATCCTTGTGCTTATGTAACAAATGATGTGCCTTAATTTCCTCAAAAAAGGCACAAAACCCCAACCCCCCTGTATTTGAAGTTCTCTTAGTACCTCCTATCCCATCTGAAAGTCATCTCCCCATAATTTTTTAACTTTTGTGAAAAATAAAAGAGAACGTGAATTCATTTTCTTCCATACAAAATTTAGTCATGACTTTCATGGTTTATTTTGTATTTCTGACCATTTCCAGAGATTTCTTTTTCCATTGTTAGAAAACAAGAATTTTAGTACTTTGTCGTGGATCAGAAAAAGCTAAAAAAGAACAGTAAATGCAAACTACAATGTACATGTGGAGTCAATATACGATAGCATTCTGGATGCACCACCCACTGCCTTTACATCAATCCTTTTTACTAGGCAACCTTGTTACTTGGTGGAATAGTATGTTTGCAAAAATCCCCGTTGAGAAACTTGTTTCACAACGTATTAGTCACCCAGGTCCAAGACATAATAACATTACTACTGATCCTCCACAATTTTCAACCCATATGGGTTGCAAGAATCTCAGCTTTGTTCTGAGTTTTCAGTTGATATCTAGAAACATTTGATTGCTGCACCAACACCCTTCCCCTGCCTTAAAAAAAAATATTAGCCTTAATCTTTCTTCAAAGCTCATTGAACTTCCTTTCCAAAGGGAAGCACTGCTTACTTCCCACTCCCTCAAATGATCATTGCATGGCATATTGAACTCGACCTTAAGGTCTTCTGATATGAGAATTGAATGTGGTCCCTTCAATCCTCTATATGTTGTTACTGGTTTTCAACCTCTTGTCATAGGAAACTTGTGTTCCTCTTCCCATGTGCCCCAAGCAAACAATCCTTACAAAATTTCAAACCCTAAATGGAGTACTCACTTTCTGTTGGCTAAACAGTCCAACAAACAGCTTCCAATGATATGACGACTCTCAGCTAAGGAGAAGGGAACTGTATCCTCTCAGCAGATTTCCAGGCAGATTGAAGAGGGTTTTTCGATTTTATCATACCCAGTATAATTAATTATTGATTTTCTGGATGTTAGCTGGATGATATGTTTAAGCGAGTCTTACAGATCTTATCCCCACACCAAAAAAATAAATAAATAAATAAAGAGAGAGAATGAGAGAGGAGAGAGGAGAGAGGAGAGAGGAGAGAGAAAACTGTACATAACAATTGAGCTTAATTAATTGTAATGAAAAACAGAAGGCAAGCGTCAGGGAGGAATCAATTTTGGCCAACTTTTGGCAATCTAAATTTCCGGCGAACCCCATTATAGGATTCGATATTGGTTACCAATAAAATTTGTGGAGTGCATTTCATAGCCGTTAGCATTCATGTGCGAGAATCCTATCTTCAGGCTAAATTTTATTGAACTCTGGTTCACTGTTGCCAGTTCACTGTTGCCTCTAATGTCAGTGATCTGACTCATCAGCATCGGATTCTTCCCATGACCACGTGTCACGCATCGAGACAAGACAGCCGTGTCTCCCGCATAAACCCAGGGGGAGACGATTTCAATTGTCATCTTGATTACGTTGAGGACTCTTAAGAAATTAGGGGCATTCTCTTTTCATTTTCATTCTCTTGGCAGGGATACCAATGGAGATTCTTCTCTATATTCTGGGATAATGGCGCATAAACATGTCTCTGAAATTTCGGGTTTGAAACAATGGCGGTTATCTGACTCGTTATGTGTGGTAGGAGGGATGGTTCTATAGCCAACCACCGCCTTCATAATTGAATCCTCAGATTACCTGTCAGACTGAATAATGGCGTGGACAATATTTATCATCTACAAATGAAATCACATATGTTGGGTGGAACTTTTGAAGAACTGAAAGCTAGTAGATAACTCTTTATCATGGATAACCCTCATTACAAGTGTTATGAAGCTTAGATTGCCTGGTTCATCTTAATGAAGAAACATAAGAGGAACCCAGATCAGTGTGTGATTGATAGTGTATGATCAGAGTCGAAGATTTAAGTCAAGCTTAAGTAGCTCTGTTGGCTGATTTGGCGATTGGGTACCCCCCTGAAAGCTTCCTGGCCACATCAAGTCCATTGTTTCTTCAAACGTGAATGGTGTCCATGACATCCTGAAACCTGTATCGGCATCATTGAACCGTGCCACCATCCTTGTTCCTTCCCTGCTTGGCTTGTGGACGAGTGAATGGGGTCGAACACCTAGGGATTTGACCAATGGAGAACTTAGGGGCAAATCCATCATTGGCAACTCCCTCTGAGAATGAAACCTTCTTACTGTTCCTCGTTCCCTCTTGTGTGCATTCTGGTGACCACCCAATGCTTGGGAACTGAAGAATTTTCTCATGCAGAAGTTGCAGGAGAAGACCCTGTTGGAAGCAGGTTTTGATGGGGACTCAGAATCCCCTGTCATCAAGGGCTCGTTTCTGCCAAGGCTCAAATTTAACCACTCCCCAAACTTTTCTTCAGCTACTGCTCCATTGTCACTGGCACCCTTTGGCTGTTGGACATTCTGGTTGCATGCAAAGATCGCTACTGCTCCATTGTCATTGGCACCCTTTGGCTGTTGGACATTCTGGTTGCATGCAAATATCTTAGTTGCTTCTTTTTCTTCTTCTTCTTCTTCTTCTGTCGGGAATATCATTTTCAGCTCCACCCTGAAATTATATAATTCAAGGGAAGTTCAAGAAATAGAGCCTCCCCCTTGAGATGGCAGTGGCTGTTCTTAAAAAGGAGTAGATCAGAAGATCAGATGGAGAATAATGGAGAAGAAAGAGGCCATAAGTGATAGGAAGTGGCAGTGGATATCCTTTTTGTTATTTAAAAGAAAGAAGGGGGGTAATGATCTCATATGTATCCAGTAGCCCACCTATTGTTTGTTTGGGGTGATTGGTATTCCAGGGGACAATGCTTATGTCATCTTTCACTGTCGCCTATGTCAAGATTAGGATTCCTTCCTTCCTCTTATTCTTCTCTCAAATCGCACCAACTTTTCATGGTTCTCTTTTGAGTAACTAATAATATATGGTTACAATTCAGCAAGGATTCCATCAACAGTAAAGTTCATATTCACTACCTGAAAGTGAATGCTCTAACCTTTCAAATACACAAGTAGACTATTGGGAGTTTAATCCCATATCGAACAACCAAATAGACTATAATTCCCGTAATACACATGGGAGTCCCTTCACCTACTAGTTTGAACTTTGGGATAGAAACTTTACATACCGCCATTACTGGATCAAATTTCCTATACATGGTGTTTCTGAACATTACAAGATGCTAGTGAAACCTCAAATCCAGAGTTCAGTGACTCGCCTGTTGGATTTGGTGCAGAGCTTCGAGTTTTGGCATAGCTTAAACATAAATTTTTAGATAAATCTGCATGGTAAGTCCTTGCATCAACAAGTTGAAGTTGGTAAGCCACTGGTTTAAAATAAGCTATTCTTTTCTAATCGTAATCAGTTCTCTATGGGTAACCAAATCTAAATTCCTGTGTACAGAAAGAAAGTCCTTTGGGTGTTCATCAATGAATCAGTAAATGATTGGGTGTTCATCAATGAATCAGTAAATGACAAAGTTCTCAGTAGATACCCATTTGTGTAGCGGTGTGGAGATCCCATGTTTACTCTTACTCCAATAGTTTTTCCTCTACATATTTAAGGGAAGCTGGGGTTGTTGGGGACCAATAACTTCCAATAATGGTGATAAAAAGTAGGTAGAGAGGTGGTGAGTTATTTTATTGATGACAAAAAATAAATAGTATCTATGTGGATGTCTTCATGTGAGGCTTTCTGACCTTGCTGAAACAAGTAGTGGGCAATGTGTATGTACAGTAGGAGAAGTGCATTGAGAACCACTTGTTCTTATTCTCAGATTCTTTTAGTTAACTCGAGAAGAAGACAGGAAGAGCCCAATTCCCCATAAAGCGTGCTTGCTTGTTTGCTCCTCTTAGCTGATAATGGTGTGCTTCTTTGTGATAAAAAAAAAAAAGAAGTAATAATTGAAATGTTGGATTGATTAGTCAAAGAACTTGAAAGAGAGATTTGTCTCATTTATTGGCGAGAGGCAGCAGCTGTGGTGGAAATATTGAAAGAGAATAGAAGGTTAGTGCTTCGTACTAGAAATAGTTGAAGAATCCTAGTAAATTAAAATCTCAAGTTTATTTTTTTTTTAAAGAGAAAGGAAAACCATGGCAAGAACTCAAGATATTACGGCAGACTAGTAAAACCATGGCAAGAACACAAGCTCCTATTGGTGCAGGTGCAACCCAACCCACTACAGTCTGCATGTAACAACATTAAACAGAAAGGGAAAAAAAATAGAGAATGGAACTCTACAGGCATGCCTTCTTTCTGCTTCCCCACTTTTGCACTTTTGCCCTTTTACCCTTTTACCATTGTTCTTTTCCCCAGGTAGGATTAAAGGAATGCTGAGGAAAGTTGGCAGAAATCACCATCTCCACTTGGTAGTTTGCACAATGGAGATCAAATATGCTTTCAACTGGTGTTTCCAAACAGTGATATTTCCTATTTATCATATTGGCATCCATTGGGAACTTAAGAGGTGATCCTCAGAGAGACAGCACCACTGAAACAACCGATGTGACCTGATACTGACAGGACAAACTATATAGTTTGTTTAGCGATCAAATGTGGAGCTCCTGTCTATTTCTACTTTTCTCCAGTTCTGTTCTGATTCGAGGCCTCCTTGTGCCATTTCATGCCAGTGGACGACAGCAAAAACAATTCCCAAGTTATATACCATGAAAATGTCTCATAAGAAGCTAATGAGGAGGTGTGATCAGACCAAACCAAGACTCCCAACCAATTGCCACAAGGGTTGATCAGATACTGTCAGCTTAAACCCCAATCGCTTCACACGGCACAAATAATGTGGTGGAAACCATTCCTACATCATTGATGCCGGCAACATTTCTACTAGTTATATAGCTCCCAAAGCTATGTCTGACATAAAAAATAGAGAATCCACAAACAGAACATGCTAAACATGGTATCCAAATCTCACTTTCAATTTCCATACAAAATATCATTGAAAATTTTCCACGATTTAGTTTCTCTGTAGTGGACCCATATACTTAATTATCATTTTACATCAATTCTACTTCCAAAAAGACGCACCCAAATGAAAATTCCGTTATACCTTCTTTTCAGGAAAAAAAATATGCTAAACGAGACAATCCCCTAACAAAAAAACAAAAAAAAAAGAAACAAGACAATCTCCTAAGTCGAAGAATGTCCAGAGAACTACCACCAAAATCACAACGGGTTAAAATACCCTTAAAAGTTTTCCGTACCATTTTTGTTCCAACCACCTAGCCATCCTGAACCCTTCTTTTTATTTCATATTGCTTCACTTCACCCATTTCTTCACTTCTGACGCAATGGAGCCAAAGAGAATAGATTCTATACACAGAAGGCCGCCCTCTGAAATTTGATAAATGCTTACTGATACAGAAACTGGCTGGTCGCTTGAACCTGGGAAGTGGTCTGGATTTTCTTTTTTTTCTTTTTTTAAGATAAAGTAAGACTTTTTTATTCAAACAACCCATATATTTCCCCACTTTTGACCAATTACCTTTCTGAAAAAATAAGTAAAATTAAGTCCACTAGTGAACAATTATGAATCTATAAATGTTAATAACGGTCTTTCAAATGCTCCCCGTAGATATTGTTATTTAGAGAAAAATGGTGTACGAACGAATTGAAGCATTAATGCAAGAATCAAGAACACAACATAGCAGAACAAGGGACACTGCGAAAATTTGAACACTGAAAAAGAGAATGCTCTGAACATTTCACAGCCTTAAAAATGGTTCACCTACAAATGCTAGCTGGTTCCCAAAAAACACAGGAAGATGGGAAGTTCCAAGTTTATTCCCCCCAAGAGAAACACTATTTCACCATACTGACAAAGGAGACGTTCCACTTGATTCAATAATCTATTTTACCGCCCAAAAACATATTAGCACCCACTGTGCCGATCAGACAGCCAAGCCTATTCAAGTACCTGCACAGCACCACAGATGCAACTTCTACATCACTTCTAATGGTCTACATTATAATTCATACTAGTTGAATCAAAATATGCAACCCTATACAGCACGAACCACATATCCTCACAAAATACATTTACAATATGTAAACAGAAATACAACACACTACAATCCAACAACTCTACACCTTAGTCAGCCATCCAACCAATATTTCAAACCCATGCAGCAATATTTTAAGAAATTCAGTACTCCCATCCCACGACACTGTTCAGACTCCATCAGACCATCAACTGCCAAGCCTGAACGGTTTACCACCCAATCCCATTTTCAAAGCATAGGATTTGACTTTTGATGATCATCTTATTGTTCCCTCTTGAGGAGTGTGCTGCGGCCCTTAAATTTCCCAGCATTCAGTGTCATCAAGGATGATATTCAATTATTTGTTATGGACTCTCTCTCTTTCTCTCTTTGGGGGGGGGGGGGTGGAGTGGAGTGGAGTGGAGTGGAGTAGAGTGGTCTGGGACTGTTAGAAGGTGAGTTGATCCGCACAGCCTTACAGCAAATTTTGGGTTTTCTCAGTAATTGGATAATGACCGTGACGGAAGATCCTGATCAACATCAAGGTACCTCCTTTTTCCTTCTAAGTAATAATTGAAGTATGATGAAAATCACTCGATTGGACACCAGTCCCTATTTTTTGAACAAGAGGTACAGACCTTTCTGATGGGTCTCTAAATTGCCTAAACTTAGGAATCCAGAAATCCCTTAGAAACCAGGCTCGCAGGTATTAGGGACCAAAACCATATTTAAAAGAAAAATTATAACAGAAGATCAATAACTCAGATCTGGCCAATAAGCTGGTCAAATGTAATAATTGAATGGGGGAACACATCAAAATCTCAGGTCATTCCGCTGGTCAGATTCTCTGAGAAAATCATAAAGGGATTAGGATACTCTACAGCAGATCTACAGAACCAGAATTCAATTCCAGGAATCAACCTGAACAGATATGTTTATGAGATCAAAATATGTTTGCATACCAGTAACAGAGATCTAAACAAATATCTGAAATCAGAATTTAAAAAGACAACTTAGAATTCCAGAAATTGAAGAAGTATACCATCAATAGGACTCTTCTACTTCAATAGAAGGATTATAATCTTGAACCAGAAAACATTTAAGATTTAGAACTAATGAATTGGAGCAGATATAGAAGAGTACAGATCCAAAAGACAAATAGCAATGAATTAAGAAATAACCAGAAAATAGAAAAGAGAGTGGTGCGCAGAAACTAGAAGTTCAGATCTGGAACTGATAAATGAAAGAAAAATATATGCAGGATAAGATCTGGCCTGTATTCATTTAGAATAAAGACATAAGAGGAAGAAGAGGATATGTATTCAGGAATCACCACCAAGGGTTTCCTGAAATCACCATCAGGAACTTACTGAATCATACGGCAGGGAGGTACTGAAACACCACAGAACCAAAGGCTGAAGCCATAATCTCATTAATCAAATTCTAGTCCAGGGCTGCAGCCCCTTACAAACTTATACAGAAGACTCAAAAACAGACTCAAACTCAAAAAAGGAAAGGACTAAACCGATCCTGAACTGATTAGGTAGCTTAAACTAACTAGGAGACAGAAATAATAAAGGATATACTAAAACAAGGCTGGACTTATAGAGTCCCTAATCCAGCCAACTGCTAACAATTAACAACAATTTAAATAAGAAAATAAAAGCTGTCATAAACAGCAACACATGGATAGTAACAAAGGCCGAGTTTGAACCATAATCAGGTTCAGAACTGAACCAGACCAACCCACAAGTAAATCATTTCTTCTTCTTCCTGTCTGCGATCTGCATCACTTTCTGGTCATGGCAACCAAGTTTTCTCATCTATCAGTTAAATCTATATGAAAGCATAATCAGTATTCCTGAATCAGTACGAAATTTGAATCAAATAAATTCAAAATGTATACCCATTTGTTCAAATCAGTTGATTAAAAATCTAATATTGCCCTCTAGCTAAATAAGACGACCACAACTCACAGTTAGGTCAAATATGCAATAATATCTAATTAAAACCAAATTCGTAAAACGAAATAATTTCACCTCTAAAGTCAAAGGTACCTCTTATGAATACCTTGGCAATTAAAATATTCTAATTTTCTATGTTTTCATCATTCCAAGTGGTTCTCCTAGGTTATAAAAACCGTGTGCCTTGTTTCATCAGTCAGGCATAAAGGATTCATGTAGTCTCTCACTGGACAGGGGCCTCCATTTAAGTGTCCTAACCAAAGCTCCATATCCGAGAATCTATGTTCAAAAGGTCTATATGTGGGCTTAAAATGTTACTGCCTGCAGGTTCTCACCTAATAGCATGCATTTGGTTGAAGAAACAACACAAAAATAAAGTAAAAATAACTTAATTGGATAAAAGGCTTCCATCTGACCCCAGGGTTCAAAAATCCAACAACTTATGTCCCGTTGAACTTCTAGGAGTTTGTATAATTATAATTTATCACTATCCCCTATTAAAGTTAATTGATGTATGTATTGGTACATGAACTGTTAAAAAACTACAAAGAATAACAATTGTAGGTATCCTCAATCTATAATCTCATTCAATGTGATTTTCAAGGCACCTCAAGATTGAAGCAATGAAAGTTAAGAACCACAATCCTTAGCTAGAATCACAAGTTGATGGAGTATGGAATGATACTAGAAATTTCTTCTTCCCCAAAAAAGATCCACTGAAGTACACTTCACTGCATTATATATCATCAAATATGGAAACACATTTTCTCATCAAACGGTATTCTTTCTTCCCCAAGACATGTAAATCTCTTCGATGGGTTAACAAGGAGATCCAAGATACACACTTGATCTTCAATATGCCACACCAATGGCAGACAAACAACAACGATATACTAACAATTTGTAAGCAAAATACTAAAATGCAACTAAATAACAAATGAGCACCCTTGTGGATTATTCATAACCAAGTGTTTTCAGTTTTCAAATTCCCCCGTGATGTAAACGGACTGAAAACATCATACGCAGCAGATTATAAACACTTGCAACTCATGTTATCAAGCACGATAAATAGTGTAGAGGTGAAGATGCTAACTAAACAAAACAAATGTTCATTTTCAAATTAAAAGCTGGGAAGAGGAGGGCATGGCAGGCAATACACAAGGAAACAAGGTCAGTAATTAACAATTGCTTGTGCTTGATTGCACCATTTACATTAACCATAATAGGTCACAAAACTGAAAAAAGTAATGATAGACCCAAATAATTAAAGCAGCACCAGAATACCCACAAACGTGAGAAGAGGAAACATATGCGCATTTGTCTATATAATATAGATTGCAAGAGACCCAATGAATGAATTTAGCAGTAAGCTGCAAAATGCAAGTTATGAGAACAACTACCCACTCTGGCATCAGCTACAAAACTTATAATATAGTAATCAACAGTATAATCAATAGGTTTAAAACCTTGTGTCCCCATTTGCCACACAAAAATCACCAATCTTGTCCGCGTAATTGTTAGGATAATCTATGATGCGGCATTATTGACAGCCTCGGGAATCACCCATCTATATCCACTCCTTCCTATCAATCTCAATCTCAATTACTTCATAACAAACACATTTGAAACTATAAAGTTGCAAAATCTAGCTAATTTATCCTTCTTACCGTCAACCAAACGCACATGAAATGCGAAAAGAAAATGAGGGGGAACAATAAGCAGAAGTGTAAACAAAGCAACAGCGGTCATAAGGGCCAAAAAAAAAAAAAAAAAGAACCCAAGTTCTTTGTTTGCGGTCAAAATGTTTATCCTATAAACAATAAGACTCACAAAGAGACTACTAGCGATCTTGACAAGTACGGCAGAATGTACCCTGAGACAGCTCGCAGCACGCACGCACATTGACAGTGAGGTGCGATGTGAGGCGGGCGGCAGCGACCACGCTGTGCAGCGGCATAAGCGATTGAGTGCATCCTAACTCTCCCATAGTCCTATCCAAGAGTTTCAGATCAATCAAAACAAAACAGACTAAAATGAGAACAATAAGAACAACGCATAAGATTCCAAAACCTTATATAAACTCATCCTGGAATACCTGGTGGTAAAAGAGAGTCGACGAGGAGCAGCCAGTGGTGGAGGACGGAGGCGTGGGAGCGGCGGGGCGGACCGAACTGAGGAAACTCTTGCTGTAGAGATCAATGATCTCGCTAGCGATCCGCTGCGCCAAGCCATCCCTTTCTCTGCTCCGAAACAGAGACTTCGGGAATGGTCGCCAGGGTATTGTAGGTTCGACAATCCGCAGGGTTTAAGACTTTGGCCCCGTTTGGATGCATAGAGACCGTGGGAAAATGGAAAAAAAATTCCCATATGCTGCTATTTTACTTTAGACTCAAGTCTATCGCAGTTGGAAAGTAAAATAAAAAAATTACATTTAAAAATTTATTACTAGGACGGTAAGAAATTTAAGTAATTTTTATAATCATATTATTTGATAATTAATTAAGTTAAAATTTTCCACTTTGCTTCTCCTTAATTTCTTTTACTGTCATGTGTCATTTGGATTTCAATCCAACGGCCAAAGCTAAATAAATGTATGATCCTTAGTAATTGAACACACAAATATAGAAATATAGAAGTCTATGATGTCCTAAGATAATATGGGGCATCTTGAAGACCACGACCTTGACAATGTGATCAAAGTCAACTGTTATAAACGAGGTTTGCATTGAATTACGATCGCTGAAATTAAGATTTTTAAAGTGCATCATCTCCTCTCCTTCCATTCAAATTTACAAGTTATAAAGACAACTTAAAGTGATGGATAAATGGATTAAAGCATGGAAACAATAGATAAAACAATATGGAACCCCACATTTATGGACATTTGATCATGCATCTCGCTATAAATATTTAAATTTGTTATTAAGTGTTTTTTATGATCATGGATTATGCTTCTTATCATTGTGTTGTCATGAATTAAAATGTCATAATGCAATTCGTATTACAATTAAAAACTACATAATTTCCTAATAATCTAATATTAAATTTCATATACACCTTAACAAGATTGCTAATATCTTCTATACCTACAAGATTGTAAAAACATTATCTACCACTCTAAATCTTTACACCATTAATCAAATAAGCCCACTCCATCTATAGATTCCCGTTAGTTACTCATGTCAGCTCAAATGAAAATTTTCATGGATAATATTGCTCTTAAAATTAAAATAAAAGACTATTTTATCCTTCTTCTTCTATGTGTTTCTTTCTTCTTCTTTCCTCTTTTGCTCCTCTTCTTCAATCATCTTCTGCTATTCGCATTTACTTAATTTTAGAGGTGATGGTGGTGGTAGTTTCTTCAAATGCAACATATTCGACGAATGTGGGAAGTCCACGACGACGGTGGTGGTGAAGTTGGGTTGTGAGAATAGAAATGGTTATATCACGTTGCCGGAAAAATCTTTGAGTTCTTCAAATTAACTATTTCAATTCCTTCTCTTTTTTTTTTTTTTTCCAATCAGAACTGAAAAAAAATAAAAAATAAAAGCAAAAAATCCATTAAAATGGGTTAATGCTCTTCTGGGTAGGAATTGTTTGGAGAAGAATCAGAAGAAGACGACTCAGTTGCAATAGAAAAAGAGAAAGTGACTCAAGTCTCCCTTCTCTCAGCCCTCCTCTCTCTCTCTTCATTATCTTCATCATCACCTCGCTCTCTCTTCCTACTCTCTTCTTCACTAGTCAGCATCAGAAACCTGCAAACAGGGCAAGATCCATGCATCCTCAACCATTTCTCTATACAACCAGTAACTGACATGCACCAAAGAGAAGCTGAGTTGGCCCACCATTCTGGTTGTTTTATTGCGTTGCCTGGATCCTCTTCTTCATTACTCCAAATGAAATTGAAAACTATATCAAATAGAACGATCTCTCACACTTTCTTACAGATCAACTGAATCACAGATTTTGATAAAAGAGATTTTAATTTTTGGGTTTTATACCAAATGGGATCTCCGGTGAACTTCTCCATTTTGATTTAAAAATTGCACAATTGAAACCAGCATTCCGAAGACGTTCAGAAATATCTCTGCGCAAACAGTTCCTGCATCCACCGGTGGCCGGACTCCGGCAGACACAAACGTTCCCTGCTATATGAGATTCTCTTAAAGCCTCTTTAATGGCCTGTCTGATTCTTGATTCCACAGAATTATTCCTTGTCAAGATCGCTTGTAAATTTGCAATTTCAATTCAGGTGAGGACATTGATGAATGGAAGATTCCGATGTAAAAACTTACATTTAAAAGCTGATGTAGCATTTCCCAGAAAGCTTTTCTCTTTTCAACGTTGCTACCATTCTTATCTTGTTCTTCGTTCTCACCATCGCCGGCATCATCAGTGTATTTACCACATGAAAATGAGGATGTAGGGTTTATGAGGATGAATCATATTCGGTGATTGAGATCCTTCAATGCCGGAGGCAACCCTTGTTTGCTAACGGCATCTTGAAGCAGAGATTCCAGACTCCTACGGCCTTTGATCACGATCATACCTTGTATGATAGGGTTTATGAGGATGAATCATATTCAGCGATTGAGATTTTGTTTTCAGCTTACGTTGCCGGAAAAACCTTCACGTTGTTGGAGAAGAAGGGTAAAATGATATTTTAATAATTTTAGTGATTTTCGTCAGTTAAATGAACTTAGGTGATGTTTTTACAATCTTATAAGTGTAAATGATGTTAGTAATCTTGTTGGGTGGACATGAGATTTTTTTCTTCTTTTTTATTTTATTTTATTTTATTTTATTTTTTTTGATAAAAACAACATCTATTGATCATAATAACAGGGACGAATACACATGGACAAATAACAAGATTGTTGGAAATGTTCAATGTCTTCTTGATTGGGCTTGTGGTAATGATAAATGCTTCTCTATGTATAAAAATTCCATTCAATCTATTCTCCCTCAAATTGCTTTGGATCATTGCCCTATTATGGTTAGATGTTCTACTGTGCCTAAATCAAAAAATATCCCTTTCAAGATCCAGAGGTTTTGGATGGATGACCCATCTTTTAAAGATGTTGTGAAGGAATCATGGAAATTACCTTTATTTGGTGATCCTTATTTTGTTCTAGCTCAAAAACTGAGAAGGCTAAAATTAAAGCTCAAAGTTCGATCTAAAGAAGTTTTTCCTAATATTAATATTGCGGTACAGGAAGCTCATGTTGAGCTAGATGATGTTCATGAAACTTTGCAAATAGTGGGTGTCAATGAGTTGTTAAAAGAAAGTGAAAAGAAAACTATCAGTAAATTGTAGATTGCTTTAAAATTGCACGAATCCTTATGGAAGGAAAAATCAATAATTAATTGGCTTAAGGATGGTGACAATAACTCAACTTTTTTGAAAAATGATTATGGAATTGTTATAGAAAGCTTGGATGAGGTGAAGACCTATATTATTTCTTTATATGAAAGCTTTCACAAAAGCGCAAGATCTTTCTATAATGCAGAGATCCTTTCAGTTATTCATCCTCTGTTGAATGAAATGGATTCAGATGTTTTGGATGCCATGCCAACTTTGGAAGAAATTAATGAGACAATTTTTTATATAAACCAGGATAGTGCACCTGGTCCTGTTGGCTATCCAGGTAAATTTTTTAGAATTTGTTGGGATATAGTTGCTGAAGATCTTCACATAACTGTTTTTTCTTTTTTTAGGAATAATTCCTTACCTCCAGATATCAATAATAATTTCATAAGCCTCATTCCCAAAGTTAAAGGAGTAGCAAAACTTTCGGAGTATAGGCTTCTATGTGTTGGCAATTTTATTTACAAGATCATCCCTAAGATTCTTTCCTCTAGACTTGAAGATTTATTGATAATATGATCTATGCGGAGCAAGGCGCCTTTGTTAAAGGCAGATTCATTCACAATAACATTGGCATGGCCTCTGAGTTTACAGGGTTAATGGGAAGAAGATCAAAAAAAGGGTTATGGCTTTGAAGCTTGACATTCAAAAGGCCTTTGACACAATGGAATAAAACTTTTTGTTTGGTGTTCTCAAGAAATTTGGTTTTTCTGATGTCTTTGTGAGTAGAATTTCAGCTCTCTTGCATTCGGCAAAACTTTATATTATGGTTAATGGTGGCCCAATTGGTTTCTTTGGAGCAAGTAGGGGGTTACGTCAGGGAGACCCTCTATCCCCAATTTTGTTTGTTCTTGCTGAATAGGTTCTCTATAGGGGAATTACAACCATGGTTAACCAGGATAAGCTTTACTCATTATATATTAGAGGTATAAAAGCTCCGACACACCTATTTTTTGCCGATGATATTCTTATCTTCTTGCAAGCTCGTCAGATTAACTCTCGCAGGTTTACAAAGATGCTCAAATTATATCAAGATTTCTCTGGGCAGCATGTTAATGAAAGGAAAAGTAAATTATTTTTTGCAAATGTATCTCCTGCTAGGAAGGAGAGAATTCTTTCAATCCTTGCTTCACAGAGGGGAGTTTTCCGACTAAATATTTAGGAGTGGTATTATTCAGAGGTAAAATAAAGAAATCATATTTTTTCCCTTTGATGGATAAACTAAAGAAAAAAGTTTAATGCTTGGCATAGGCGACTATTATCTGAAGCTGGTAGGGTGGAGCTTGTAAAGTTGGTTTTATCTAGTACCTTCATTCACAATTTCTCTATTTATCTTTGACCATCATCATTAGTTCATAAAGCGAAGGAATTGATCCGAAATTATATCTGGTCTGGGAATCCTAATCAAAGGAAATCCATTGTTGTGAAGTGGGACATGGTCTGCAGGCCAAAACTTGAAGACTGATTGGATATTCGTCGTCTGGGTGATATAAATAAAGCTCTCTTGGCAAAAATGGCACAACATATTATGCAAAGAAAATCTCAATATGCTTCTTTTATGAGGAAGCGTTATATTCGTGAAGATGGAACTCTAATATCTCGTGCTAATCATTCGGTGGTTTGAAGATGTGCTCGAAAACACTGGAACTGGACAGCCAAGCATACCAGGTGGGTGATTGGGAGTGGTGAGGCTATAAATTTATGGAGGGACAATTGGCTAGGAGATTTGAACCTTCTTGATTATCTTGGCCTCACTGAATTTGACATTCAAGGTTTGCCAACAAAAGTTTCTTCCCTTATCTCAAATGGATCTTGGACGCTCCCTCAAGTGAATTCGGTTCCTCTCAGAGAAGCTTATAGTAAAGCTTTAGAAATTGCATTATCAAATGATATTGATGACAAGATGATCTGGGCTCCCACGTCTAATGGTTACTTCACAGTCTCTTCTGTTTGGAATGCTATATGACTTACATATGAGGTTCGACCATGGAGCAAACTAGTTTGGAACAAATTTTTACAACCTAGGGATTCTTTGTTTGGCTGGAGCTAGATGGTTTCATTTGCGCCTCCAATGTGATGATGCTGTTAAAAAAAAAAAGTCCCAATTGTCTCTCGATGTCATCTTTACTTTGGGGCAGATGACACATTTCAATATGTTTTCTTTGAATGTGGCTTTTCTTGCTCGGTTTGGCAGAAAATTCAATCAATTTTCAACCTCCAATGGATTATTCCTTCAAATGCTAATACATTACTAATGTGGTGGAAAAGGAAGCATCAGATTGTGCCTCTTACAAAGATATGGAAACCTCTTCTTATCATGGTCCTATCAGCAAATGGACAACCAGGAATACTAGTTGCTTTGATGGGTTGGCCCCCAATCTTTTTGCCACAATGAAGAATATTGTGCAACGCATTCAGGATATGACTTGCATTTATCCCCAAGCTATTAAATCTGTTAATGATCTGGTAGTTTCGAAATCTCTTCATATTCAGGTAAACAAAGTATGGTGGTCTCAGTCTTATGGACAAAACCAATGAGAGGATGGTAAAAAATTTATTGATAGGAGTTTTCTTGGAAATTAATGTAAATTAATTGTGTATGTAATCGTAAGTGCACGGTATCGTGTAGTAACGGATTGATCTTAGGGAGGAATCGCTATTATCCTAACTCAAATAAGACAAAGCGTACCAAAGAGATTTGATTGAATTAACATCCTGATCATTTCAAATAAAAATTAATCAAGCAATAAAAACAATAATAACCATTCATAACGATACGAAGATTTACAAAACCACTAATCATAAAGTAACACAAATCTATTGCAAGAAGGGAACGAAATTAAAAGTAAAAAAATACAAGAAAAACTTATCTTATTGGAAGATTCCTCTGTCGTTACTCGTCGTCTTGTTGTCACTCCAAGGCAATGTGCAAACGATTACAAAGGGAGCCTTCTCCCCTAAATTAAATTAGTAATGGGGTACAACCTATTTTATTTACCCTACTACAGAGTTTTATAACTGAAATTAAAACTTGAAGAAAATAAATAAATAAATAAATTAAGTAAGAAAAACACAATTTGAAAAGAAGAAACTAAGAATCTCAAACTCTCTCATAAATTTTCAAAACTAAAAAAAAAAATACTTACAATAGAATTCTTGGATGATTTTTCTATTACTGAGCATCATATATATATATATACAAGTGAGTAAAGATTACAATCAATCTTTACAATTGGATTACAAGAGATTTTGTGAAAATAATTTTGATAACCAAATTTCAATCTTGTAGGTTTATTGTATGTGGACGATTTTTTAGTAGAAAAAATTTTGCACTAACTCATTATATCTTTAGCATTATTATCTCTTATTGAAAACTTTCATAATCTATTGGAGCTTTTCATTCTTTCATACCATGCCAATTTTGCAAATTTGATTCCAAATAAATAAGGAATATTTTCTCAAGAGAATGAAATCTTTCATATGAGATTGGGCTACTCTTTGATTTGGTCCAAGACTGATCTTATATATAAAATTCGTGGCTCTCCTTATAAAATTCATTCCTATGCCCGACTACTGAGTTGACTAGGTGAGTTAATTAGACAAGATCACCAAAAATTCATAAAATAATATTTTCAAACTCAAATTTCTCTATTTTTTCACCTACACCCTACAAACATAAAATCAGCATTAAATACTCGAGAAGCATCATAAATAGAATAAGAGATGCATACTTTATACCCTAAATTCACACATAAAATGTGTTCATAAGAAATCTTGGTGAGGTTGGGGCTGATGGAGTCATTCGAGATTGCTCTGGTCAAATCATATATGTTTTTAGTGAGTACATCTCTTCAGCCATTAATTTTGTTGTAGAATTCTCAGCAGTAATTAGAGGTCTTCAGGAAGGTGTTCGATCATTAGCTCTAACAAAAGTTTGGCTTGAAAATGACTCGAAGGCTATAATTGCTAGCATTCGAACCAGCAATATTCCATGGCGATTTCAGGAGTAGTGGAATTGTTTGTTAAGGGATTATCAAAATAAATCTATTAGATACACAACTTGCTTTAGGGAAGGAAATGTTGTTGCAAACATCATTGCCCATAGAGCTGCTTTGGATCTTATATCAGATTGTTGGACCTTCTATCCTTCTCTTATAGCTAGAGAAGTAGTTTGGGATGCGTTGGCTTGTAGGAGATTTCGATTCTATTAATTTTTTTTTCTTCCCTTGATAGGGCTTTGCTGATAGCATTGCCGAAGGTGGAGCTGCTACTGTTTCTTTGTTTCTTTTTGCTTTATAAAATTTTACTCTTCTAGTAAAAAAAAAACTGGGGACAAACCCAGGTCATATAACCAAGGAGTGAATATATGCCAACTAACCACCCCTACATTGATTAGTGCCTTTCTAGCAAGGGTATGGACTACTACAATTGCCCCCCCTTAGAACATAGGAGAAAGAAATAAAAAAAACTCAGGTTTAACAAGAGACAAAATGTCATGGACAACTGATAGAGCATAAACAACCCCTTCAAAGAGTGACTAGATGGTAAATTAATAACAAACAAACAGTCTGACTCAACTTGAATTTTATGATAACCCAATTGAACAACCTTATAAAGTGCATCTCTAATAGCATATGCTTCCCCATATGCAACAGTTGGAAAAGAAGATTGCTGCGAGATAGCGACAATAGGAACACCATCTGAGTGCCTTAACACAAATCCCAAAGCTCCCAATTGCATCGTACCAATAGCTGCATCGGTGTTAATCTTTATAAAACATACAAGTGGAGGATGCCAAAAAAAATTGTGTTATTAAACTTTGACACAACCACATCATTTTTAGTCGATGAGGTTTCAAATTCTTTCGAATTCCAAAACTCCTGTCAAGCACATTCAGCTCTCCAAATGACAATAAGAGGAGAGGTATCAACATGATCAAAATATAATTCGTTTATGCATTTCCAAATATGCCAGCATATAAAGGAAATATAAGATGCAAGCCTCTTTTGATCCTTCTTAAACAAAAAGCTATCACAGACCATATTAACAAACTAGTCATAGAACTTAATCGAATCCGAGTTTGGAACATGAAGAAAAAAATAAGAACCCAACCAAACTGCCCTAGAAAAAGGACAAAAAAGCAAAAGATGATCCATTGTTTCAGTAGCCGAACCACACATCCTACATATCAAGTCAACATCAATCTTTCGTTGAAAGAGTGGTTCAGCCATAGCCAAACCTCCTCCACAATACTGCCATAAAAATTCTTTAATCTTAGGCAGCATCTTACACTTCCATATAAGAAACCAAACGTGCTTAGGAATGGATCTCCAATTAGATAAATGATAAATTGAAGGTTGAGTTCTGTTTCAGATGCAAAAGAAATTTATACACATTCTTAATAGTAACTTTACCATCAATAGCAGCCTTCAAAATCAACTTATCATGAACAAGAAACCATGGAATTGGAATTTGTCAAATGGCTTCTACTTCAATTATGGTTGAAACAAAGAATACAATAAGTCAACCTTCCAAAAACGAGAGGAGTTATCAATAAGCTCAAAAACAAAAGTAGCGCTTGCATGGGCTGGTTTAATAGAGAAAATTTTATGATCTTGTAATACAAGAACCCAACAATCCTCTCATATTCGGATGGTATTCCCCATACCAACATGCCAAATCATATTTTATGTTGTATTATCATGTTTGTCATAATTTAAAATGTTATTGAATTATAATGTATAATTTAATAAATTCAAAATATTAACCATGGTTTAATCAATTAAGTTAAAATATTTTAAAAACCATTGATGGTGTAATTTTTAAAGATTATAATGTATGTCATGATTTAAAATGATACATGAGCATCTATAGTCCAAACCAAAGGTTTGGAAAAAAAAAAAAACCAAACATATTATTTCAATTGAAATAATTTTAATCCAGATAAAGGGAGTGTTCATTTTTTCCCTTAAATTCTATTTATTTTGACGTAAAGTTTTATGTGAGACATTTTATATTTAAAACAAAATTTCAATGTTTGTTTTTATAGATAAAAGAAAAAAGAAGTTCTTTTTCCATCCGATCATTATTTTTTATCTCTTACAAATAAATAATGAAAATTTTTTTACATATAAAATATTACAGGACAAAATTTTATGTCGTTTTCGAATGAGCATAAAAAAAAAAAAAAAAAGGCATAGTTGGTGATTTCTCCCAAAATCCAGCAACTTAATATAATATTGATTTTTCAAACGTTAGTTACCCGAAAAGGGTGGAATAATATTATTTATATCAGTACCGTATAAATAATTTTACTCCAACAACTACAGGAGGCTTAGTTCCAGCTCTTCTTCCTTTTTTCCATGCCGTCTCCCTTGCCAATCTTTGCAGTCGTGGAGCCCGGGTCCATGATTTCTTCCTCTTATGCGCTACGTTGTTCCAGTACATCAGAGCTTGTTTCGTCGCCGGCAACTTTGTGACGATGGTCTCAATCACTTCAGTCGAATTGAATTACCTCGTCTTTCGTTACCTCCACGAATCAGGTCGGTTTTCAACTATTCATATCATCATGCTGCATATCTTCCACTTTTGCTCCATTTTATCACATTATATGCACGCATTATAGTGAAAAGAGCGTTTTAGGTTTTTTTTTTTCTTTTTTCTTTTTCATTCTTTCATTGTTCGTATGTGGTTTATCTATGCAATCAGAACTAGTTAGGGTTTGAAAACAGTAACTAGAGGTAAATTGTCTTAGGGAGTTTGGTGTACCATTGGCGTTGGGTTGTAAGAGCCTTCGATCCGTGAGTTAGAATGGTTTTCTATTTTCATGATCCTTGCGAGGGTGTATTGTCTCCATTTGACAATATGATATCCTCGGTAAGTGTCAGACATTGATAATGAGGAAACAGTATTTTCATCTGGGACTTGTGGTGCCACCGTGCCAGCTAGCAATATAAATATGTGGAGAGGCTTTATGACGTGATCCTTCATAACATAATTAAGAGAAATTAGAACAATCTGCAAGGATGGAGAAAATGCATATATCTCACGTCAAGTTAAATGTAGGAGAAAAAATTATCTATAAAATAGTTAAGATGAGGGAAAGGAAGAATAGAGATTTAAACCATGTTAAATGTGTTGTAAGTACAGATGGTAGAGTTTTAGTAAAGGATGAAGACATTAAAGAGAGATGGAACGATTATTTCTATAGCCTACTAAATGAAGATGTCTTAGAAAATAGTGTCCCAGATTGTTACATTACCCACCATGACACCACAGGTCATAGGTATATACACAAAGTTCGGATGACAGAAGTGAAAGAAGCTTTAAGGAGGATGAATGTAGGCAAAACATCAGACCCAGATGAAGTCCAATAGAAGTTTGGAAGAGCCTAGAAATATATGGGGTATCTTGGCTAACTAAGTTGTTCAATAAAATTATGAGCACAAAAAAAAAATGCCAAATGAATGGAGGAAAAGTATTTTGGTTCCGATATACAAAAACAAATGTGATATTATGAGCTGCAATAACTATAGAGGATAAACTAACGAGTCATACTATGAAACTGTGGGAGAGAGTTATTGAAACTCGTTTGAGAAAAGAAATTATCATAACGGAGAACCAGTTTGGTTTTATGGCAGGTAGATCCACGACTAAACTATTTGCTTGCTTAGGAGACTCATGGTAAGATGTAGAAAAGGCAAGAAGGACCTCCATATGGTTTTTATCGATCTAGAAAAAGTTTATGATAGAGTTTTTAGGGAGTTAATCTGGCAAGTACTAGAGAAGAGAAACGTTTCAAGCAAATATGTGGACATAGTTAAGGATATGTATTATAATGTGGTGACTAGTGTGAAAACCGTGGGGGGTCAAGGTCGTGAATTCCCAATTACAATGGGGTTACATCAAGGATTATCTTTAAGGCCTAATTTGTTTGCCATTATTATGGTTGATTTAACCAGAGACATTCAAGATGAAGTTCCTTGGTGTATGCTTTTCGCTGATGATATTGTTTTGGTGGATGAGATAAAAGCATGGATTTAATGCCAAGTTGGAGCTATGGAGGTCAACACTAGAATCAAAAGGTTTTAAGATAAGTAGAATGAAGACGGAGTATATGATGTGTCACTTTAGTCACACAAGGATGGATAATGAAGTGGTGAACATTCGTGAGAGGGAGATACAACAAAGTGATCATTTTAGGTATCTAGGTTCAATCATAAACAAAGAAGGTGATATAGACAATGATGTTTCACAGAGGATTAAAATAGGATGGATGAAGTGGAGAAGTGCGTCTGGAGTGTTGTGTGATTGGCGTATTCTTTTAAAACTTTGAGGAAAATTCTATAGGACAGTCATTCGACTGGCTATGATGTATAATGCAGAATGTTGGGCAGTTAAGAAGCAACATATAGATAAACTTCGTGTAGCTGAGATGAGGATGTTAAGATGGATGTGTGGCTAAACTAGGAAGGATAAGGTAAAGAATGATCATATTAGAGCTGATATGGAAGTAGCGGCCGATACATGATAAACTATGAGAATGTCATTTGATGTACATGATAAACTACGAGAATGTCGTTTGAGGTGCATGATAAACTACGAGAATGTCGTTTGAGATGGTATGACTATGTTCAACGGAGATCGTTAGATGTCTCCATACGGAGGAGTGATTTGATTAAGATTGAAGGATTTAAAAGAGTTAGGGGCAGACCTAAAATGACTCTAAGGGAGGTAGTGAAGAAAGACATGTTTGGCTTAGGCCTTGCTTCAAGTAAGACATTGAACAGAGCTGATTGGCGGACAAGAATCCATATAGCCAACCCTATTTAATTGGGATAAGGCTTTGTTGTTGTTGTATTCACGTGTTAGGAGTCGAAGAAGCGAGCTAAAAAGTTATTTAAGCTACTCTAGAGAGGATGGAGGAGAAAAGAATGATAGGATAGCCTTGACTAAGATTCCGGCCTCTTTGTTTTTGCTCAAGTTGGTTTATTTAGACTATGACTGTTGAAGGGACTATGACTGTTGAAGGGCAGACCAGCTAAGAATTATTGTCTGATCCTGATCCAAATTCTTTCCAGTTTCTGATCATATGAAGTGGAGCAGGAGCGTCTGCTCCATCGGATCATGATTCCTGACTAAAAGCACAGTGGACACATACCACCGTTTAAAAAAAAAAAAATCACTATAACGAATCTTCCAAAATAACTGAGGGAGAGGGAGGGCTAGAGTCTGGGGAGAGAGAGGTACTATTTCCCATCAATTGCGGTCTCAAAATTTCTCTATTTTTGTTGTTTCCCTGAAGATGCCAAATCAATATCTCCAATCATATCATCTGCAGCTCTTCCTCCTTATGTTTTCATTTCTCCTCCTTCCCAAATATTTTATCATGTGAAAGGGAATGGAAATCTGAAACAAACATCTAGGATATTGGATTTGCTGTTGCAAGAATTTTTATAATTCAATGAGTCCTATCTTTTCGAATTCCAAGTGTGGTTTTGTTTGGAGAAGCTGTGGAGGAGGGAGCATGGCGATTAACCCCATTGTCTGACCAGCAATTAGGATCAGGTTTGGGGGGTGTTGCTTCAGTTTTCAAATGCATTGGCATTGGAGTTTTTGCCACAATGCCACGAGCTTCCACAGGTACCAGGTATGGAAGATGGTAGACTAAGGAGGTCGATCAAGAGAGAGAGAGAGAGAGAGTTGAAGAGAAGGTGTCTCAGAGCTATTGTATGCTAGCAATGGAGTTGTGGTTGTTGGGTTTGTTGCCAGTTGAAATGCTATGTAACATGAGAAAACTGGTAGAGAAACATGGGAAACGGAGGTGAGAGAAAATCCCACATCGGAGAGAATTCAAATGAAAGAGGGAAGACAATCCTATGAATAAGGGTGCTTGCCTATTCCAAATTTGATTGAGTATGTCAAATCAAATTTAATAATAAAAAGCTTCTTTATGTTTTGTCTTCTTTTTTATTGAATAATAAAAAGCTTACTAATTTAATACGAATTATTCGTATAATTTGTATTTACCCAATTTAGTCGTGATATTTATATCAGTATGAAAAATATGTGAATTTTTCCCCAAATCTTTCAGTTGTGCAACACAGTTTGTTGTGAGGTACAACATTCAGGCGGTGACAGTGGTAGAGCAGTACCAAATATGTCAGTGACAGTATCAGTGACTTGACAGAGCAATGACAATGCGAGATTATATCTTCTGAGTGGTAGCGTTCAATAGAGTATGGTAGTGCTTGGCAATGACTGGAAGGGTCAGACGGAGCAGTGGTCAAGTTGGAAGGGTCTGGCAATGTGTTCGCATGGCTAGAATGACTTTGGTCTGCATGTATAATAAGTTCGAGGTGGATTTAGATATGTTGCAACCATTTTGAGTTAAAACTCAAAACATAAGAAATGTAACTCTTTGAGTTAACTTTCATATGCCACTGAAATCAGCTCAATCGTTTATCGGCATAGGAAGTTATGACTTGATCTTTAGACATGACGCATGTGCCTAGAGATCCTGTTTTTGCAGATGGCGTGACTTTAAGGGCATTTTGAGGTGGTTTAATGGCAGATTATGAAGAGGCTCAAAACATGAATTTATAGATCTTTCAGTCCTTTTTCATTTGGTATAAGTTTCATGTAATTTCGATGTCATATGAGGGAGATACAACTGGTTTACCGAAGGTGCAGAGAAAGTGGTCGAACCGGAGGCCAAAATTAGCTCGGGTTTGTCTTGTTAAGTTGGTATTTTTGGGTTTCTTTGAAAGGTTGTTAAGTGAAATCTCTCCCCATGTAACGATCCTCCAAGGAAACGGGTACGGATTGGTGGTCGGGTCTAAAACATACATTCTTAATCATGGAAAACCTGATAGAAATCAAGTATAATTTTTTTTTCTCCTTCATCACATAATTCATTCATTCATGAACCATACATCACTTTTACATAAACACAACAGAAGTTTTAGACTTATATAAACTACAACCTCTGGTGGCTTGATATAATAATCATTACAAAACCTTACTAATAAAATAAAATTATAATCAAGTCTCATAAATAAATATTCAATTGCATGCCAAAAAGGGGCGGTGAATTCCCCACTTGGACTTTCATCTGCTATCCAGCTCATCGTCGTCTCCACTTACTTATTTGTAAAACATGTTCATCAATTTGGGTGAGCCAAAGCTCAGTGAGTAGAATTCCACCTTGGTAGAAAAATACATACAAGCATACATGATACTTATCCTTTCATTTTATAATAATCATAAACTTGTAAACTTAGCATTTTCTTTCATAAGAAACATAAACTTGTAATTTAACATTTCATAACATAAGTCATCTTTGAATGAACATAACCATAAACAATGAACTCCTAAAATCCTTAACTTGGCCTTACATAAGCACGATACTCCATTACTACTATCTTTCTTTATTATCTCTTTTCCACAAAACTTACTACTTTTCATTTGCAACATCGTAGTATTATTTACATATCTGACTCAACGGATATACTCGTATCTTGTCTCTCAACTCTAGACTCAATGGTTTGCCCGTATCTTGACTCTCCTTTCTAGTTTTAACGGTTCACCCTTATCTTGCCTTACATTTTTAGACTCAACGGTTAACCCATATCTTGCCTTTCATTTCTAGACTCAAAGGTTTACCCGTATCTTGTCTCTCTAGACTCAACGGTTCGCCCTTATCTTGTCTTTCATTTCTAGGCTCAATGGTTTGCCAATATCTAGTCCTTCATTTCTAGACTCAATTAGGTTGAGTATTTGGGCTCACTGGGTTACCTACGTATCTTGACCAGTTTTCCTTATTTTACATATCAAGTGGTGTATTAGACTCACCGAGTTATCTACGTGTCTCGTCCACATACACCCCATTGACTAACTCACTTCGTGATATTACACGCGAGACTATTGTTAAGCCAATGGTACTTATTTTTCCTATCAAGCGGTGTATTGGGCTCACTGAGTTATCTACATATCTTGCCCATATGCTCCTTATCTTACATATTTAGTGGTGTATTGGGCTCACCGGGTTATCTACGTATCTTGCCCATATACTCCCACCTTCTTATTCTTATGCTTACTTATCTTTCATATATAGCAAAGTGTTGGGCTCACCGAGTTATCTACGGGTCTTGCCTAAACACCCGCCTTCTTATGTTTACTTATCTTTCACATATAGCAAAGTGCTGAGTTCACCGAGTTATCTACGGGTCTTGCCTAAACACTCGCCTTCTTTTTTTTTTTTTTGATGGGTAGTACACTAGGCTCAACGAGTTAAAATACGTATCTTGCCTAGGTGAACTCCCTTCTTACATTACTTACCATATAATGTTTTTCTTAACTACGCTTAATTTCATATTGGGTGGCACATCGGCTCACTGGTTTAAGCTACAAATCTTGCCTAAGTGTTCCCCCACCATTCTTTGCCTTAACATAACATATCTATACATTTACTGTTCTCACTTACATCATTTACTGTTTTCTTTCACTACTATTCGTGATTTTACCTTACTGGCCATATATGCTATAACAGTCCTATCTTAGCCATGAAAATAACTTAAACATGATAGTTATGATCCAACATATGAGTTTAAGAAACTATTTTTACAAATTCTACATAATTCATAACTTTTCTGTCCACTTAGGCTTATAACAGTTCAACTTAGGCATTTAAGAGTATATATTTGCATAATTTCTACACTCTACAACCATGCTGTCCATTTATACCTATAACAGTCCAAATTAGGCATTTAAGAATATATCTTTGCATATTTTTCACTTTCCAATCATGCTGTCCATTTATACTCATAACAGTCCAACTTAGGAATTTAAGAGTATGTCTTTGCATATTTTTCACATTTTACAACCATGCTGCCCACTTATGCTTATAACAGTACCTTAAAGACATTTAGCCACTCAAGTTTGCATATTATTTCATAGTTCGTAGCCTTGTTGTCCATAGAGTACTTATAACATAGCCATATTTAGGCATAAATCAAAATAGGCACAACAATAGCTTGTTTTAAAGGTCCCTTTAACACTAGGGAAACTACTTAATCGTCGCTATCCAACTATCCATGACATACAATGTAGTCACAATATATAACTCATCTCAATACAACAAATCTGAAACATAAACTCACCCTTTGTCATTTATCATCATTCTGGCTTGTAGCATGGTAATTCATTGCATCACCCAATACTTAAGAAGAGCAATATGCAAGCATTTACAATTTGGCTATCACATGCATTATGCATATATAGCTTGCTACAAAGAAGGAAAAACACTCACCTTGCTAGACAAGTGGCTTTAAGAATGCTCTCTTATAATCAAAACTTCCTAAACTTGATTTTAAGTACCTATTCAAGCATGAATAACATAGCTAATTATTTAATGACCATACTCAGATTTAACTTCAACAAGAAAGAATTTATTTACATCTCTTAATACACTACTTGCCTTTGCTGTCCAAGAAGAATTCAATATCCTCTCTTGAATGCTCCAAAAAACCAGTTTTCGATATCACCTTGAAGGATGCAAACACCAAATCAGTTCTTCCAAACTTCACCTAGTAGTGTCAAATTTTCCAACTTGCTGAAATTTCCAACTTCATCCTTGATGGTTCTAATGGGGTCTGAAATAGGTAGGATCTTTCATGGCCCTACCTAGAATACTCCCTAGATCTTCTATGGTCAATAAACAAGACAAACAATGACGTTTCATACCCCAAAACTGTTGGGAAAAAGCAGCTACAAACACTATTTTAATGCTGTCCAGAAATCAAAATTTCAGCAAGGTATCACTTCCTACCTCATCTGTTGCTTCCATGAAAAAGGCCATAGCACCACACCTATTCCACTCCTTCCTTCCCTTGCTACCTCAGAGAAACACAATACGAAAATACCCTAACCCAAATTACAAAAATTTATGTCTTCTTCAACCTTGGCCGAAACCTCCATTAGAGGACCTCCAAGGTTTGTAAATTATTTTTTTTTTTAACAAAAACCTCAACCAAAACTTACATGCTTTCCCAATAACAGAAAAGATTAGTCATGCATACCTCAAATAGTTTGTAAGGTTTCAGATTTAACTCCAAAACATTCCAAAGAAGAATCGAATTTTTGGGGTTTCACCTTCAAAATTGCTGCAATTTTTTCCTTTTTTTTGAACTTCAAACCTACCTGAAATTGAATGGAAACCTCCAATAGTTCAACTCATTGGCTTTGATGGTTGATTAGAGCCAAACTACACTATAAATCATGCATTCAAGGTCCTTCAAGGCTAGGTTTTTAAAAATCAAAACAACACCACCTTCCTCTCTCTTACGGTTTCAAGAAGAAAGAGAAGAAGAATGTGAGAAAATCAGACTTTTTGCCAACGAATTTCCTCTTGTAATTTTCTAATTAAATTTTTTTTTTGAATTCCATATTTAGTGTAATGACCAAAGTGCCCTTGATTTACAACCAATGCATGACATAGGAAGCCATACCTCTAAGGTACCCTTTGAATTATAAAAGACCAAAATACCCTTATAATATTCCAATGCATGAAATTCTATTAATTATATGTTTTCTTCTTTTGGGTACCCATTTAATTGAGGGACCAACTTTGCCCTTCACCATTTTCTATATTTACATCATGCCACCCACTGATCACTACATTAGGTAGCATTAACCCACCGTTAGTGGGATGCCACCTCAACATGTGGATCCCACACTACATGAGTTGTATAAAAATTCCTTTTAAACTGCTCTCCAAACAGTTTGATCTGGACCTCATGCAACAAAGCCTTACCACCTTCAAACCAACCATTAATCTACAAGATTACTTCCTTCCTATGAATATCATTATCAATTTACTTACCTTTCATCCAAGGCTTCCCTTAGTCTAAACTCTAGGCTACACCCTAGAACAACATACAACCATAAGGCTACATATAATCATTCAAGCACATTATTCCACATATAACATGCTATGTAAAACATAATCAAATAAAATATTATACTTTGAAAATTTTCAGGGAATTTCCAAGAATACCCCTCACACCATAAAGCAGTAAAATCACCTGAGTGAAAGTACAAGTTAGCATAACACCTTAGTTGGGCTGGGGTGTTACACCCCAGTATCTGAGATTTCTCCCATAAGCAAAATAGAAGCCTTAAAGTGAGGGGGGAAGATGAGAAAGAATGAGAGAGAGAATTCTCAAATTGGAACCCTTGAAGACCCATCTCCGTCTGCATTGAATGTTCTTGCACATGATTCTTGGTAGTGGTTGAAGCTTTAATAGCCAACTTTGAAAGGGTTTGCTTGAAAAGGGAGAAGAAGGAAACTAATAGGACTTCTTGTTTCCTATTTTAATGATTTGAGCACACTTGGAGTTGGTGTTTGGCATCTACAAAGCGATCATCAGTGGAATTACACAGGTGGAGGTAATCCGTTGTTGCATATCCCTATTTTTGTTGTTCTAGGTTGTGTTTAGAGTAATGAGACCTAGTTTTTTAATATACTATTTGAACCCCTCTCTCTCTCTCTTAGTGGCCATCTGGGAACATCTAACTTTAGTAGTAAGGAAAAGCGTCAAGAGAAGGGCGGTGGTCACAGTCACGTGGAAAGGCTCCGGGCAGCGAGAGAGGGTGGCTGAAATTTCCACTAAAGCATAAGCCTTAAAAATAAAATTGTAACTGAACTGTTCTGTATTGTTAGGAGAGCTTAAACAATTTGTTTGCTTGCTATCTCATTTTTATTTTGTGTCCTCATTGTGATGCTTATCTTTTTTACTTTCTCATGCTGTTTTCACCCATATTATTTGTGATAGCATCTGAATTTTTTTTCTCCTCCAGGTTTTACACATTCTGCTTTTGCTTTAGGATATGAGGCTGGGATTAACAAAAGCCCTGTTGATGGCAATTTAGTTCCACCAGGTGCTCTTGTTACATTTGTACAAAAAGGACTTCAATATCTTGAGCTGGAATCCAACTTGAGTACTGTAAGAGTGCTTTAAAATTTTTTATTAGGTATTTGAGCTACTACATGCTTTAGAATTTTACTCTGAACATTGCTTGTTTTAAGCTTGCCAGAGTGATGGAGATGAGGATGATGACTTCTCCTTCTTACAACCTTTGGATCTTATAACTAAGGATGTCTATGAACTGCGGCAAATAATAAGAGAGAAAAAAGAACATCTTCAAAAGGAGAAAGAGAAGGATAAGGAAAAAGAAATGGAATATGACCGAGAACATGAACGAGAACAAGCACGAGAAAGGGAGAAGGAAAGACTGGAAAGAGAGAGAGAATATGAGAAGGAAAGAGAAAGAATCGAAAAAGATAAGGAGCGTGAAAGGGAAAAAGAAAAAGAAAAGGAAAAGGAAAAAGAAAAGGAAAAACGGAATGAAGATTATGCTGATAGAGAACCAGTCAGGGATCGTGAAGAGAAGATCAAGGTGACTCCTGAAGATAATGGAGTTTGTGCTGGTAAATCTACATGTGCTGTTTAATGCAGGGCCAGTATTGAGGGCCCCTGGGTTGACAGGCTGTCACAAATTTTTAATTATCATATAGTTCTACTGTTGTGGTTCTTGTTTTATTTGCTTTTTTTTGTTTGCTGGGGTGGGGATGGGTAGTAAGGTGAAGGCGGGATTTGATCCCAGGTCTTGGTGATAATATGCCATAGCCTTTACCAGCTGAAAAAAATACAAAGAAAAAGAAAAAAAATAAAAAGAAAATGGAAATAAGAAATTAAGCTTTTAGATCGTGTGAGTTATTTGCTCCAAGTTGGAGATATTCATATGTCTAACTTTATCTAAATTAGGAAAGTTCTAGTTAGGATCTTAGCTTGAGGACAATCCTTTAATCTATTTTGTGGAAGTTTGAATTATTATTAAGACTTTTATTATTTTATTCTGATTGTTCAGTTTATGTTTATAGAGTTAGACAATATGGTCTGTGCGGTTTCACTGAATTGTAAAGTTTGTTTTGGGTCTGCTCTGCTAACTCAGTGGTAATTACTGTAATGTGGTCAAAAAGATATATTCAATCTGACATGAGGCCTTTTGGGATGGAATGTCGGACTAATATGACTTAGTGATTGGCTGTCTGAATCGGCTGAGTAGTCTGATCTGTTTAAGCAATTTTTTTTGGAAAACCTAATTATATGACATAAGATTTATCTTTATATCCAAAGAGCAGAGTGAGCAAAACATAGAGAAAGTTATAATTGGAAAAAATTCTTTGTTTTTGGACGTGGAGACAAGTGTTTACAGTTTTGTTCTAAGCACACCATTGACCAATAGGGACAAGTGTGAGCAAAACATAGAGAAAGCTATAGATGGAAAATATTCTTTGTATTTTGGTTGTGGAGACAAATGTTTACACTTTTGTTCTAAGCACACCATTGACCAATGGAGACAAGTGTTTAGAGTTTGTTCTAAGCACACCATTGACCAATAGAGACAAGTGTTTACAGTTTGTTCCAAGCACACCATTAACCAAGAGAGACAAGTGTTTACAGTTTGTTATTAACTTCTTAAAAATATTTTTCTCTATTAAACTTATCGTATAACCACCCTAAATTCTCTTAAGTCCAAGTCTCTTTACATGTAATTAATAATTTTTTGAGCCCTTCGTACTCAAAGAAGGAAAAATAACTACGGTACAGCTATATTTAACCTCTCCATTCCCAATTGTTTCTCCTGCATTTGATTTGTAAAATATATTGCTTTATTCACTTGTTAGTTCCTTAATCCAATCCTTTGCTCTGAAATTTAATCTCTATTATCGCCAGACTAGTTTCTAAATTCTAACCTTTTTATCTATTGAAAAACTTCTAACTATTTTATTTCCTTTACCCATGCGATATGTGAATATCCCTGAATGAAAAATCAGTGGATTGGATATGCTTTACAAACCATTGAATGAGTTTTTGTGATTGGTCGATTACAGATAATTAGATTACTTTGTCACCTTTCTTTGGGTATATTTTTGGAAGGTCAAAACTCATCGTTTTAGCATGACTTTGGTCCTTTTTGCTAGCGTATTGAGTTATCTTACAATTAACTAATTATCTGTGGATGAAGCACATTACTATATTTCATTGATCTTGGGAGACCATTGTGATAGTTGAGTGCGGGAGTTTTTGGGAAGCTGTGATCAACTTTCTTAAGGAGTGTCAAGCTATGGCTGGGTTTCTGTTTAGGAAGTTTTAGTTAGATTAGGATTCTTATTTTGGGTTTGTTTCATAAATTAGTATTTTTGTTTATTTAGGAAAGGGGCTAATCACTCATGAGAGTTGCTAAAATTGTAATTAGAATCAAATAAGGAAATTTTTTTTAAAGGTAAAATTCAGGTAGTGACATAGAGGTTCAGTTATTGCCTATTTCCTATATAAAATGCCTTGTGAACAGCATAATTTCAGCGGGATGGAATTTTTTGGGTATACTTAAGAGAATGATTCTCTTCCAGGTGGTTTGGTGGTCAAACCCTAGCTTTATTGATGGTGAACAAGCTCCTATCTCTTTTTCTTTCTTTTTATTCTGTTTATACTTTAAAGTTCTATTTGGCTCCATCACCTGTAAATTACGTGCATCACCACAATACCAAATTGATGTGAAATTCTATTCTGATGCTAATTTCCTCACCTAAATGCGACTAGAGGGGCAGCTTAGCAAAAATTTCAATGAAACTTCGCAAACCTATTCTCTTTTTGGGTCAATCTGTAAAGGGGGGGTAACCTATTGCTTTACCATTTCACTTTCTTTATGCCAGATGAGCAGTTCAAAAATATTCTTTTACAGTAATGTAAAAATAATACTGTTAACAGTGATACACAAATACTAAATTTTCTTATTAATTTGTATCGATACAAAGCTATTTAAAATACAATAAAGATTTAGAACACGAGAGCAACTAAGATAGGAAAGAGAGGAGAAATCTTGATACTTCGACGAATGATTCCTTGTTGAAGAAGTTTTCTTCACTTGATGGTCTCTAAAGACACTTTCTTAGGATTATTGTATTTGTATAGTATTATTTTATTTGAATTTTCACTAGATGTGTATTCAGATTTGCTGTTGATTGTAAGCATGTAGATGACAGCCTTTTGCAAATCTATATGTTCTAACTAAACAGTTTAATGGATACATTTAGTGCCGGAGCCTATGGATATATGTACTAGTTCTCCATCTGTCCTTTGTGAAATTTCAGCATCAGATGTAACTATTTTGGAAGGACATACTTCTGAGGTTTGATGTTGCGCCCCTTAGATTGCATTTCTTTCAGCAGATTCTATTTTATTCACTTGTCTACCTTTATGATTGCTCTGAGTGCTTATGTTATTCCCTGTTTGTTTTCTCCTCAGGTTTTTGTTTGTGCATGGAGTCCAGTGGGTTCACTTCTAGCATCAGGGTGGGTGCACATCTCTCCTGTTTGTCGAATGAGTTGTCATTTATGAAAGTGATTTCTTTGCACTTGTAGATGTTGTGACGATATGAAGTCTCTCCGCTCACCGGGTGGATCCTGTGACTCCTGTCATGTTTTTTTTTGAAGAATAGTTCCTCTCCATGTTTCTCTTTGAACCTTGAGGAATGCATGGGGTTTTCCTAGGGTACTTGTTCACTGAATGAAGATATATGATTGTTGAATTTGTAGATTGGCCTGATAGAACACCACACCACTAATGCAATTTCAGAACCCAAAGATAGGAATCTCAGATGCTGATTGGTTTCCAGGAAGATTAATGCATGAGACAGTCAAGTAATGGGCAGTAATAAACAGATGTAGAGCCAAACAGAATTCCAAATCTAAAAATCAAAGAAAAGAATAGCAGAGTTAGATCAGGTCTGTTCCAGTACTGCAACATCCAACAGAATGGGGGGAAAATAGAGTCATGTAGGAGAGAAGAATAAGAATATTGGGGAGAGAGAAAATTATAGATCCGTGGAGGAGGAAAAGAGAATCCAACTCAATTTCAAACAAAATAATCTAATTTCATTCCATCACAATCGTGGGTAGGCAAAGCCTGTAAAACTTACAGAAAACTTGGGGGGAGGGGGGAGGGAACACAATTTTAAACTACCCTAAACTCTCTTGTTGGAGAGTCCCTACTTGACTCAAACATTTTTTTAGTAAAAGAAATAACTTAAACCGAACTCAAATAACTAATTAATAAAGGAACAAAAGTCTTAACTGAGTAAGGCACTTTCTAGATTAAACTAATTTGACCACTTAACAGCCCACATGACCCACACAATCTTATCCAGATACTTAATTTCCTTTACCCCTTAAATTCCAAATTTTGGGCTTATAAAAGTGGTCCATTTCATTAATAAACCCAAAAATCGAAAGCCTGGGGCCCGGAGATTCCAACCATGGGCCAAATAACGTCTTCCGAGACACAGGACACCCTTTTCTACATCTACTACTGATTCTTTACTGATACCAGATTGATTAACCCCGGACTTTAGATGTTCCAAGGTAGACCTTCTCCCAGAATGGATACTGATTTCCTGACTTTCTTAGACCATTTGAACTTTTTTTTTTCTTTTTTGGTTTTTTTTTTTTTTTTTTTGGGGGGTGGATGGAGGTGCTTAATTGGAGGGTGGCTGAAAGCAGCAATTCTCTATTTTTGATTATTGCTCCCATGCTTATGTATCATCTGTGTGAGTAGTTATTAATTTACTGAAGATTTCCTGGAATTCATTCTGTTCACTTCGACATGTTTACATTTTTTTTTTTACGTTTTATCGTAGCTGTTATAAGTTTTTATTCTGTTCAATTCTATTTGTTGCTTGAGTTATACTACATTGTTTGAATTTATACAGATTCTATGTTATTGTCCTAATTTATAGGTCGGGAGATTCAACAGCTCGGATTTGGTCAATCCCAGATGGGCCTTGTAGCTCTAGTATGCAGAGTGGCCCTCCAAATGTACTGGTCTTGAAACATTTTAAGGGTAGAACCAATGAGAAAAGCAAGGATGTCACCACACTTGATTGGAATGTGAGTTCTGTTGTATTGTTGATAGTATTGGTTATAGATAAATGTTTATCTGTATTATTTTGTATTTTTCATGCAATCTAGATGAATCTTGAGATTGTGCTTTGACATAAAGCCGATGTTTGAGGTTTCATGCCTGTGCGTTTGAGAGTTTTGGTTTTTCTTCTTATTGATTTGATCTCTTTTTCATGTTTATTTTTGTCATGCTTTTTGCTTGTGATTACGCAGGGGGAGGGGACACTACTCGCAACAGGATCTTATGATGGGCAAGCAAGAATATGGAGTAGAGATGGTAGCATTATTTTCCTTCCTGTTTCGTTCTCTCCAGTAGTCAGCTTGGAAAACCGACTTCTTTTCATCCAGTGATCTGTTTTTTGTGCTAGATATGTATAAAGTTGTAGTATGTCATGGACTCATGATTGTTTTAAAGGCTCATGTCATATATCAAAGTCCAGCTTTTGCACCTAATAACACTGTTTATGCGCACCTAATAACACTGTTTATGCAATTTTGGAATCCTTGCATTAGTTGTTAACTTTGAAATATTGTTCTAATATGTTTTGTTCATTTGAGAACATCTTGAATCTTGTCACCACATTGATTTATGATCAAATACATGACTTCAAAAACTTGTCTAGTCCTGGCTGCTTATTTGAAGCTTCGTTTGTCATTTTCTGTATGGGCCTTTTCCCCCAGGGGAGCTGAGGAGTACATTGAACAAACACAAAGGGCCCATCTTCTCTCTAAAGTGGAACAAGAAGGGGGATTGTCTTCTTAGTGGCAGTGTTGATAAAACAGCCATTGTGTGGGATGTGAAGACAGGGGAGTGGAAGCAACAGTTTGAATTTCATTCAGGTATAGTTGTCACTAAAACAATGAAAGCCTGTATAATTTATTTTTAAGAAAATCAACTATTTTGAGGACAAATGTAATGTATCTGATATAAACTTGCAGCTCCAACACTTGATGTTGACTGGAGAAACAATGTTTCCTTTGCAACGTGCTCAACAGACAACATGATCTATGTTTGCAAGATTGGAGAGATTCGTGCCATTAAGACTTTTTCAGGGCATCAGGTTTGTTTCTTGCAATAGATGTTTTTGTTTTCGTCTCACTGTACTGGTGTACCCTTTCATTCACCTTCTTAGCTTACTCAAATATATGATTAAATGTGTAATCGTCATTTATCTATTTAATTTTGTGTTCCTCAAGGTAAAAAATAATTTTCATTCACTTCAGCAGTGATACGTGGCTTCTTCAAGTTGTGATTGAATTGGCATCAATTGGAATCCTAATAATTTTCCTAGAAAGATTTACTGGGTTTCATGGTAAGAGATGTGCCATGAGGTAGGGTTCTACTGGTCAAATAACATCTTCTTTGACCATGGCCAACTGAATCGGGTTATCGTGGCTAACCAAATTCAATCCTTAAGAAATTAGGTTTGGGGTTGGATTCATTCCACCAGATCAGAATGCAGACAGTGTTAAGACTGTCTTATATGGCTGACCTCGGAGAGTGTCAGGTTTACTTTAGGATTCTTACAACACCCATGTAGTTGGCTATCTTGTCTTATCGTTTACATTGGATCTGCTACTGTGGCTTACCTTTTGTCTAGAACAGTTGGATGTGACTTTTCTATTTGGGTATTAGTCTTCTTGGTAGAATTTCATCGTTGAAAGGAACAAAGGAAATGCATAAAAGATGAGGTGAACATACAAGAGGTGAAGCTAAAGAGGAATGATACTGAGCTGCTATCTAATTGTTTTGAGTTTTGGTTTTCCAAGGGAGAAGTTAATGCTATCAAGTGGGATCCAACTGGGTCATTGTTGGCTTCTTGCTCTGATGATTTCACTGCAAAGGTGACTCTTGGTTCCTTCCCAAGCATTTGATTGATTCCCTAGGACCTCATTGCAATTTGTGTCAATGAGAAAATTGTTATGGTCCTCAATTTGATGACTTTTGTAATGAAAAACTGATCCAGATATGGAGTATGAAGCAGGACAAGTATGTGCATGATTTGAGGGAGCATGTCAAGGTTCTCATAAGCTTTTCCCTGCTTTTTATTTTTATTTTTTATTTTCTTTTTGTGACGATGACATAAACATAGGTTAGAAATGTTGCAGGAGATATATACCATCAGATGGAGTCCTACGGGACCAGGTACCAACAATCCCAATCAGCAGTTAGTGCTGGCAAGGTAAATGCAGGATGCATTCTTGGGCAAAAGAGTGCATTATTAATTTTTCATTTTTTTTTCTATCTGTTCCTTTAGGAATTTTCATCTTACGAAGATCATTCATAATTTGGTAAAGATGTGCTAAAATTTGAATTGAATCATTAAGAGACTATCTGCTTTTAATTTGAGAGAATTATTTGTCTTCTCTGGGTTGATAATGAAAAATATTTACATTTGAGCCAAAAAAAAATTGGGATTAGATTATTCCATCCATTTTTGTTTGTTTGAGAGTTTGGCTCCATTTGTTTCAACGGAAACATTTTGCTGGAATAGCTTAAAAGCAAGAGGAAGTCGTATTGATCTAGAAAGCCATACATTATTTTACTGAAAATGCAGTACAAAATTTTGAAATTATAGATGATGGTTTCCCGGGCAGGGGGAAAGTGATGACATCTTGGTCCATGATACATTTACCATTCAAGAAGGACATGAACTCTTTAATATCGTTGGATTCTTTTCCTCAGTCTTTTCTAAATATACTTCTTTGTAATGTACATTCCATAAGAGTAGAAATGGTAAAGAAATACAGAATAAAATTTAGGATAAATTACTAGCGGCAAATGAGTGGGATATAAAACAAATTTGTATTTATTTTCCTATTGATAAAAATTTTAAATGTTGGCAAATGTGACTGGGATATAAAATAATTTTTTCTACTTGCCTATCAATAAAAATTATAAATTTGGGTACTTTATGAAATTCTTGGACAACATTCATTTTCTTTTCACATTTTCATTTTTGGTTTTTGTTGACCATATAACACTAATACATATTTTTAATTTATTGTGCAATCCAGTGCATCCTTTGACTCAACAATTAAGCTCTGGGAGGTGGAGCATGGGAATCTTCTCTATAGCTTAAATGGTCACAGGTACTGATTAATGGGCTTTTGACTCCTGGTCGAAAAGTATTGATATTATACAGTGCTGGACCAGATCAATTGATTTTTTTTTTCACTTATACCTAAACCAGAAATCCAAAAAGCAACAAGGTTAGATAAACCTGCTCAGCCATCCATTATTTCCCCTTAGTCTATATATTATGCAAGTCTTTTATGACCACCTGGTTCAATTTATTATTGGGGTTATTATAGGTCCTAAGTCAGCTGTTGAATGGTATTTCCTTCTTCAGCACACACATCTGCTCATTGTGCTTTGTCCTTTGATGAAAATAACTAGGGACCCCGTATATTCTGTTGCATTTAGCCCAAATGGGGAGTATTTGGCCAGTGGATCTCTAGATAAATGCATGAACATCTGGTCAACTCGAGAAGGGAAGCTTGTCAAAACGTACACTGGTAATGGTGGCATATTTGAAGTCTGCTGGAACAAAGAAGGTGACAAAATCGCTGCCTGTTTTGCCAACAACACTGTCTGTGTTATGGATTTTCGAATGTAGTGACTTGACTTATCCAAGAGTTTCACTGCCAAGGATTTGCTGAAGGTGGCGAGTATATTTTGTGTATGAAATGCGTTCATGATTCGAGATGATATGATGAAGTTAAGCTAATTGCCTCACTGCTTTAGAGATTACAATTTTTTTTTTTTTTTTTTTTTTGTATTTGATTGAAATTCTTATTGATTACATTACCCTTTTTCATTCATGCTTTAGTATTGTAATGCTAATGAATGATCTGATTTGTCTTCCACGGTCAGAAATGCCAGAAACTGTATCTGACCTGTACAGCTTAATACTTTAGTAGATAAGTCTGAACCTATTTAGATGAATATAGTATTATCAACCCTTGTAATGCTGGAAGACGCTTCTGAACCAGTTTAGATGAATATAGTTGGGAACTGTTTGTTGATTCTTTTTCCTTCCACCTTTTTAGTTGGCTTCGTATTATCGCTTCTATGAAATTTTCTGTTCTAATAGGAGCAACCTTGAGATTTGCGAAAAAGGGATGGAGATCGAAATCAAAAGCAACTTAATTTCCATATTATATAAGTATTGCTTCTTGCATGCTTTAACTATATCATCCCAGGTCCAAATCTGGGACGGTTCCAACAAAAGGTTGGGTCCGTTAATGTGGGTTGAAAAGCTTGGTCCATTTGTTCTTTGTTATATTCTTTTATCCTCATCAGTCCAATTTAGGCCCTGAGATGTGCTCGGGGATCTCTAGTCTCGTTATTTGGATCCCCAAAAATGGCATATCGATAACTACACTTTTAAAATATTTTTATTTTTTTTAATATTTCGGGAATAAGATAAAGAGCAATTAAAAAAAGGGTTTATATTCTAAGTACACATTTCTATGGAGGTGTCATTCATATGGTCCTTTTTATAATTGATAAAATTAGTAATGAATATCTTTTATCCAAAATTAATGATTGGAATACATATTGTAGGTGATCTCAACAGATAAATCAAATACGAATATTCCTGTGTTTCTGGGATTTTTTTTTTGGGGGGTAGGTAAATTGCTGGATTGGGGGGATTTTTTCAATCACTCCAATCAAAATGTAAGATTTGATATTATTGATGTGGGGTCCACAAGGTCTGAGTCCATTGTACGGTAACTCATTACGAGCTCCCTGTCTCTAAATCCTTCGTGAATCCCGTGACCCTTTTTATTGGTAATATAAAAAAATAAAAAAAAGATAAATCACAAAGACACTCCTTTTATTGTAGTGCAACTGCACAGATTATTCTATTTTTACAAAAATTACAAAAAATACCTTTTTAACAATGTTATTATACAATCTCACCTATATTGTTATTTTCAACTTAATGACAGAGGATCAATTTTTTTTAAGACGAAAATATCCTTACTAAAGGTAAAATGATTAAAAGAGTCTACTGTTTAGTCTCACCCAACAAAACTGTTAACTCGAAAGACAAGATGAACAAGGAAGAGATAGCGGCGAAGCTTCCTTCGATGAAATGCCTGAAATACCAATGGTGAAAGGATGAACTGGAATCGATGAGATTTAATTCTTCTACTAATAAGGCTGACGAAGACAGAAAGAAGAGGATTCCAGTATCTCACAAAGATTACTTTGGTCACATCGCCCCTTCATTTGGAAAATATGTCACCCATGAATCTCCGGAAGATTCCAACTCTTCACCCTTATTGATTCCACGGAAATCACAACTTGCAATCACATTCAAGTAATAAAGATTCAGAAGACCAAGAATCATTAAAGAACTGGAAAAAAACAAATTCAAAAGATCAAGATTTATCGAAGTAACTCATGGCCCCAGGATCCATCGGGGTTCTTTAAAAATCTTACAATATTGTTTGATAGTTGCACATCCCACGAAACGTTTGTCTTTTGAAAGATCATGGTGGAAGTGGAACCTATGTCTTTGAAGAATCATTGTTTGATAATACACACTCCATAAAATTGTAAAAAAAAATAAAATAAAAGGTTTTCCAACCTCTTTTGGGTATTTCAAAATCTGTACTTCCTTCTCTCCCGTGTTTCGTCTTGACTGTTACCTTCAATTGAGCCTGTAAGTTCAAGATCGGATTTTCTTTCTTCTGGGTTTTAAGTCCTGATGAGGTTTCCATTGAACTCAAGTAGTCTGAAACAAGTGCAAATTTCAAGGATTCCAACTTTTTCGTTTGGAATTTCAGTTTCTTTTCGGTTCTGTTCTTGGCCTCTATCTCTGTCTTTAGTTGTCTTCCTAGCTCTATCAACTATAGACAGATCCAACAATAAAAAAGGAAAGATACTCAAATCAATCTAAAGAAATGGAAAGTTGCAGTTCTTATTAAAAAGATACCCACAGATTGCGAAATCAACATACCTTACCCCCCATTAACTCTGCTTCTTCTTTTGTAGCCCTTCATCTCTCTACAAGCAATCTTCCTCTCTATTGTGGAGATCTTCACTGCTTCTCCACAGATCGAAGCTGTCGATTCTGATAATCGACATGAGGTTTCTGCTACTGAAGAGGATTTCGATTTGAAAGTGTTGAGAAAAGCATCAAATGTTGTTGGAAAGCAGAAGAGAAGAAGTTGAAGAACATGAAGGAGAGGAAAAAGAAGATGAAGGGTTTATTGTTTATTCGTCGTTAGACCTTTTTAGTCATTTTACACTAAAGATATTTTCGTCTTAAAAAAATTGATTTTCTACTATTAATTTGAAAGTAATGGTGTGTGAGATTGTATGATAGCATTATTAGAAGAATATTCTGTGTAACTTTTATAAAAATAGAATAATTCTGTGTAATTTCACTATAATAGATGGAATGTCTACAATAGATGGAATGTCTGTGTAATTTCACTATAATAGATGGAATGTCTACAATAGATAGAATGTCTGTGTAATTTACCTTAAAAAAAAAAATATTACCTCGTCCTTTTAGTTTCGAGATAGATTTTATGGCCAACAGCTCACCAGTCATCAATTCGTTATTTACTATTTATTTAATTGAATGGAATGGGAACAGAGCATGTCAACATGTTATTTTTATTCAATCAACTCTTCCGTTCCTTTGTCTACGTTGATGTTCAACAAATCATTTTTATATGAGACTTAAGGGGCATTTCAGTAATTTCATTCGGGGGTGCCATCCGAGCCATCTGTAAACTGTAAATGGCGGGTGTGGGGTACAGAAGTTTTGAAGGATCTGAAATAAAGTTGAAAGGATCCGTTGGCGTTTACTACAACAGACAGTCGACAGTAAAGGCATAAATGGTCAAGCTTAATTGTACGTGAAGACATGAAAAGGTAAGGATCTCAGGAAAGGAAAGGCCTAAATAAATGGTAATCATAGATTAGACGTTAAGACAGGATCCCGGTGAAGGATGACCCATTCTGCTTCTGTCAGTTTCTCAATCCCATTCTCACTCCAACCCTCACCGACTTCTTGTTTTTCTTTCTTTCTTTTTATTTTCCTCTTCTTCATCACTCGTCGTCTCTTGTTCACGGTCACTGACGGAGATGGAGATGCATTTCGACTTCTAATTCAGCATCTCTCTTTGTCTCATTCGATTTTCTCCTTGTTCATTGCGGTTCTCATTTTGTTAGTTTCCTATGGAAGAAGAAGGGGACTGGGTTCTAGTTCGTCGCGCCACTGAGAGAGATTTGTGGACACCGAACTTAGATTTGGAGGAGATGGGCGACGCCGACCCTCTTAAGGTTCGCTTCTCTGGGCCTGCTAAGCATTGGACTGATGCTTGCCCCATCGGCAATGGACGCCTTGGTGCAATGGTCTGGGGTGGTGTCCCCTCCGAAACGTTGCAGCTCAATGGTAAGTGGTATTAACCACTAACTACATTCTCGTCCTCCCCCTGTTACTTGACAAATAAAGCTGCGCCCTTTCTCTCTCTCTTGCGCCTACGTATTTGTCCAAATATGGACTTTGTGTCATACCTACTTGATAATGCTTATTCAGAGATTGGTTCACGTCTTAGTTTGATTCAATGTTTGAGCTTAATTCGTTGTTTTCCGTATGTTCATGGGTTTGATCCTTGGGTGTAGTTTTCGCAGAGTTCATGCTACACTTGTACTTAAAGAAATACGTTTAAATTAATAATAGTAAAACAAACGATACTCTTGTTAAAGTTTGTGAACTTGAAATGAATGATTTTGGATGAGTGATTTTCGATGAGAATTGGTGACAACTAATATAAATATATGCAATTAATTTTTTTCTAGTTTTACTTAAATTTTGAAGTGAGACTGATGCTTAGTTGACTCATTTCTTTATTTATTTATTATTTTTTTTTTTTTGTGTGCAGATGATACTCTTTGGACTGGGGTGCCTGGTAACTATACCAACCCTGACGCTCCAAAAACATTATCACAGGTCAGAGAACTAGTCGACAAAGGCCAATACCCTGAAGCTACTGAAGCAGCATTCAAGTTGTCCGACGCTCCTTCCGATGTATGATTCTCTTTGTTATGATTTTGATTGTGGATGGAACTTTACATTCTGTTTCTCAGCGGATCTGGTTGAATACAATATCACAACTCTTATGGAAATCATTTGCGGATATTGCTTCCTAAAGATGATAGTCTTATTTTTTTTAAAAAGGGGGTACCCCTGTATAAAGTTTTGATTATTATGAATTGGGCTACCTATTTTTTATTTTCAACAAGCAGGGTGTTGTGATACCCGACAGGGGTGTCCAATCAATGCCTTAATTTTAATTGTGATTTATGGCTGTTCAGAACACTTGTTTTCTTACATCTTCTGGAGATCCATTGACTTTTATGTAATCTTGATAAAGAATGATCTGTAAATTGTTGTCCTTACTTTATCTTCATTATTTCCGTCCCTGTTTACTGATTGAGGATAGAGACATTCATGATATCTACATGAACATTATAATAATGTCATGCAATTATCTTTTCCCTAAGGGAAAGGTTACCCCATAATTTAATAACTCTTGCTTCCCACAGCTGTATATGAGAATGATCATTGTCATCAATTAGTTCAAGTTCTCTATCTTCATTATATCTTCAAGGTTATTTATTGTCTAAACTATACTAAAACTGGAGTTGGTGGAGAATTCCAAAAACTGAGCTTCATGTGTCATGGTTACTGTTATCCAGCATCTTATGTTTTAACACTTGTCTGTGATGTGAAGGTTTACCAGCCTCTAGGTGATATCAAGCTAGACTTTGATGATTCCCATGTTGCATATAATGTAGAGACATACCAGAGAGAGCTTGATTTGGATACTGCAACGGTGAAGATGAAGTATGCTGTAGGTGATGTGCAATTCACAAGAGAACATTATGCTTCATTTCCCCATCAGGTGATAGTGACTAAGATTTCTGCTAGCAAGTCGGGGCATCTGTCCTTTACAGTGTCTCTAGATAGCAAATTATATCACAATTCACGTACAAATGGCAAGAGTCAGATTATCATGGAAGGAAGTTGTCCTGGTAAAAGAGTTGCGCCGAAAGAGAATGCAGATGACAATCCAAAGGGAGTTCAGTTTTCTGCAGTTCTTGATTTGCAGATTAGTGATGGTGTGGGAGTCATACAGGCTGTAAATGATAGGAAATTGAAGGTTGAAGGCTCTGATTGGGCTATTTTGCTTCTGGTGGCCTCATCTTCATTTGATGGGCCGTACACCAAGCCTTCAGATTCTAAAAAGGAACCTAGTGTAGAAGCTCTCAATACATTGGCTTCAATTAAGAAGATCTCTTACTCGGATCTTTATACACATCATTTGGATGATTATCAACAACTTTTTCACCGTGTCTCTCTGCAGCTTTCAAAAAGCTCCATGAATGTAAAAGGAGATCGGTGTCATGGGATGAAGAAGCTGTGGCCTTCAAATACTGATTTTTGTGTCAGTGGAATTGCCAATGATACAGTGTCAACTGCTGAAAGAGTGATATCCTTCAAAACAGATGAGGATCCATCATTAGTAGAGCTTCTATTCCAGTATGGTCGGTATTTGCTTATATCTTCTTCAAGGCCTGGAACTCAGGTATCAAACCTACAGGGGATATGGAACAAGGATGTTGAGCCACCATGGGAGTATGTTCTCTAAACGCTTATACCACCATCTGGGTATATGAATGTGCTTGGAATGTTCTGTCATTTTAAATGTGTGTGGTTATATTATCCTACATAAATGAATGATGGATTTTGAATATGTAATGCTTTTTTTCCTTTCCTTTTGGACGTCTGAAAAAACTTCCCACTTTTAAGATGTGCACTTCAGGCCCTGAGATTACAAGTTCAAATTTCTGGAAATTATTTGGATTGGCCACATACAGTGACTTGTCAACATCGTTACCATGACCCACCTTATTTATATTTTCCTCAATAAATAGGAATGCTTGCATTTTTTTCAAGGATCACTTAAAAATAGGGGTTCTTAAATATTCTTGAATTTTCTTAAACAAATATGGCATGTAGAAGTGGTTTTTTGTGTATGGCAGAGGGATATAAGGCTGGAACTTGCCACATGGAAAGGGGGTGTCCCGAGGAACATGTTGATGTGTTTTTGGCTGCTGGCTTGCCATGTGTCAAAATTATCTTGAAGAGAATTCCTTTTTTGTTTTTATTTGATATGGAATTTGGAATCTAAAGTTATTATTTTTATTCTGTTAAATATTGTTCGAAGTATGTAGTCAGCTTTGAAGTAAAAATTCTGCTGCATGTAACAAAATGGGAATCAAATTAATGCCAATATAATCCCCAATTCCTCATCATATAAGAAAATATAATTAGATCTTCATATGATATGACTAAGTAAAACTACCACTTTTTTATGTGCATCAGTGAAACATTTCATAGTAACACATGAATCAAGGAATATATTCTGGAGATCCCATTTTGGTATCTGGACTATAAACGAAATTCATTTTGTAATCTTACTAACCCTAGGTCTCTAATTTGGATCATGCTGGGATCAGTGTCAGATTCAGATTTCAATTTTTAATTGGCAGATTAAGGATGGAATTGGATCAAAACCTTGGATGTGGATGGATCCTTACTATGTGATGTATACAAAGGATTCAAATGAAACAAAGTATTTAGATCCAGTCCATCTTTGACCCATTTGGATCTAATCACATTCTTGTCTTCACTGCTATTGGTCTGATCTGTAGGATCCATGGATATTTAGATCGGGAACTCTAACAACTACAGTCTATATCCGATCTGTTATATTCCCTACGCTTTTATCTCCTTCCCTGCGCTGGCTCTGTTGGATAACCATTTATTTAGATTCCCCCCCCCCCCCCTCTCCCACTCACCACCCAAAATCCAGTCCTTACCATTGACAATTAGGGGAGGAACTGACCACCAGTTAAGGGTAACGAGCACTTGCTTTTTCTAATTTGGCGTTAAGGAAAGAGTGAATCTTTCTTTCCTTACACCAAAAAACTAGGGGAAAGTGGGATACTGTATTTCCAGGATTCTTTGGAGTAAGTTCCTATGACGATTTTCAGCTCGGAATGTTATCGAATGGCTTGCTGCTGGGCTTGGGCATGAACCTTGAGCTGATGGGATATATGGTACCATTTACTTCAAGCCCAAACCTGCCCAGATGCATGATTGCCTAATTAGGATTTTACTGTAATAAAATAATATATTCCATGATAATAAACCCAGATGATTATTTATTATAATTTTTGTTTTTATGAGGATCCCCAAACTAGCCCATTTACTGATGGTCTGGATAAACTTGTTTACCTTCTGCCAATAGGAAGTTTTAGTTTGTGTCAAAAGCCAAAGAAACCTTAGCTAATATTCTAACCTTCCTGATTGCCATCCCTATTGACAACCTTTCTTTGCAAGATTAAATGTTCTTAATGTACTAGTATTCTAATGGTCTATCATCAATTGACTCTACTCACTCCTCCTATTTTCTGTGCTCATTTTTCCCTTCCTTTTTGTGCCCAGCACCTTAAAGAACCATAATAGTTGAACATATTGCAGCTCACTTCACAAACATGATTTTATGTGATTGTTTGTGGTCAGGGTTCATGCTAGTTGAGTCAAGGCTTGGTTGAGTTAAGATTTGATTGTTTGTGTTGGAACCTTCACTCATTAACCCAACAGGACTTAATACACATCTTTCCCCAAAATATCTAACTTACCTTTTATTGATACTCACTTTGTTGCATCATCCTTGTGTCATGGAAGAGTGGAAAACAATAATGGGTTTTCTTTTTTTCTTTTTCTTTTTTTTATTATTTTTTTATTATTTTTTTTATGGATGAATAATGGGGTTTTCTTATTGATACCCTTTAGTTGTCAAATAATTTTTAACCTTTTGCCTTCTAAGTATCACACATCATTTCACATGTCCCTTTATATAATACTTCGATCTTCACATTTGATTTATTTGGTCTCTTTTTCTCCTGCAAGCATGCTTCTCTGTTTATTTCTACAGTTATTGTTATGTCTATTTTTCTATTATAGTCCAGGAATGCAATTTTTCAATATTTTCTTTGTTTGTTTTTTCTTCTTTTTGGGGTGGGGGTGGAATAATGCAAGTTGAACGGCTGCTTACAACGTTTTCTACGAGCAATCTGATCGTTTTCCTTTTTCTTCTTTCAGTGCTGCTCCTCACTTGAATATCAATCTTCAAATGAATTACTGGCCTTCTCTTACTTGCAACCTAAGAGAATGTCAAGAGCCCTTGTTTGATTACATTTCTTCTCTGTCAATCAATGGGAGTAAAACAGCACGAGTAAGATTCTCTTTCATACTCTGTTTTATGTTTAAAATTCATGTGGTTTGATGAACAATCTCCATTTTCTTTTACTTCTGTAATAATTTTTGGGGAAAAGTATCCCTAAGCTGGTGGCAGACCGCCCCAATATTGAAAAACTGCTGTCGTGGACTCTCATTGGTGGGCTCCCACACTGCCATCATCGAAAACCCTTTCCCTATTGTATATTTTGAAGTTCAAATTAGACTTGATAAGTTTGCCATGTTCAATTTATAACAAAGTTCATATCATGTAGCAAGTCAAAATTGTAAGGGTTAAGCAGTGAACTCTGTTTGGTGCACTACTGTTTGAACATAACAGAACTGATATAAGAATCATTTTTTGAGGCATTCCTAAAGAATACAAAAGAAAAGGAATGATTACATGATCTCCCACATAGGGAGGACCATATAATCCTTGCAGCCCAAATATGAAATCTTGGAATCTGTGTCATCTTGTACGTTTTTGTGGTTGCATGCAATGTTACCAACACAGCTTTAGGTTGTAAACAAGCTGAGGAAGAACAAGATTGAAACCAAAGTAGTTTGAATATTAGGAAAGAGCTTCTTACTTCTTTATGGTAGCTGCATTGTTGAAGGAGTCGGTGTTCTCTTCTTTCACAGCTTTATATACTTCTGTGTTCAAATGTTGTTCAGACTTAATTTCTTGTTCATTACATTGACAGATCAACTATGAAACAAGTGGTTGGGTCGCTCATCAAGTGTCAGACATATGGGCAAAAACATCACCAGATCGTGGTGATCCTGTGTGGGCCTTGTGGCCAATGGGTGGAGCATGGCTTTGTACGCATCTTTGGGAGCATTATACTTTCACTATGGACAAAGTAAGATTTTACTTTTTTCTTGTACATATCTTTATTTTATGTTCTAATAAAGTGAATCTACCATGTTCATGTAGTCAACATGAAGTAATTGGGAGAAGGCTTCATTGGTTTGAAATTTTTTGTCTCTAGGTTCTTGGTAATGATTTTCTTTGGAGAGGAGAGGGGGGGGGGTGAAAGAAGTAGGATTTTTTTGTGTATTTAGAATGAACATTCCTTTTTAGTCCAAGATGCTGCAATCTAGCCTATGCATACAATATCAATTCAACATAGTTTACTTTGTTGATAACCAAAATTTGTTTCCTTAACTTTCTGCATGTTTAGGGTTTCTTAAAAGAAAAAGGATATCCCTTGCTGGAATCATGTGCATCTTTTTTATTGGATTGGTTGATTGAAGGCCGTGGAGGATATCCAGAAACAAACCCATCAACTTCTCCAGAGCATAGATTCATTGCTCCTGATGGTAAACCTGCAAGTGTGAGCTATTCGTCAACTATGGACATGGCAATTATAAGGGAGATTTTCTCTGCAGTTACTTCTGCTGCCCAGGTATTTGTTTTAAAATAGTAATACCCGTCTTGCTTCCATAATAGATCCTAGTTAGTGTCTTGATATCTGCGTTGTTCATATTAGTTGTGCGACAAAGTTGGATTTCTTATGAACAGGTTTTGGGGAGGAGCGAGGATGATTTGGTTGAAAGAATTCGAACCGCACAACCAAAGCTTTACCCAACAAAAATTGCCAGAGATGGCTCCGTCATGGAATGGGTAAAATATAAAAGCTTGAATCAGATTATTATATTGGTATCACTGTTATCATCAATGTCGTCATTATTATTTGTTTTTTTCTTGCTTGCAGCATCATATGGAATTATGGATGGTTACACTGAATAGGTAAAAGTAACCGCCTTTTCTATGCTGGTCTAATAAATTGCACATTTCTATGTATACAACAGGCAGAAGATTTCCAGGATCCAGAGGTGACTCATCGGCATCTCTCACATCTTTTTGGCCTGTTTCCAGGCCACACAATAACTATTGAGAAAACTCCAGATCTATGCAAAGCGGCTGACTACACTCTCTATAAAAGAGGTCTGTTTGAAAGAAACAATTAGTGGCAAAGACAAATAGTTGGTTGCATCATAAGAACTTCCTGGCTTTATGCACAATTAAAAGTAATAAAGATACATATCCTTTGTGACCCACAGTGTGTTGGTGACCTGTTAATGCTGAAAAGTTATAGGGAGCTGTCCCGTCTTTCATGCCTGCATGCACTCTTAAAACTTTTAACCTTTAAAAGAAAAATCTTATGTCAAGTACCATAAAAGCCTTAACTTTGTTTTCGTTGGATAGGGGAGGAAGGTCCAGGATGGTCAACTACATGGAAGATTGCTCTGTGGGCCCGTCTTCACAACAGTGAACATACATACCGGATGGTCAAGCATTTGTTTGATTTGGTGGATCCTGAGCATGAAATCAACTTTGAAGGGGGCCTTTACAGTAACTTGTTCACTGCACACCCTCCATTCCAGATTGATGCCAATTTCGGGTAAGAAACATTCTCTGCTTGTACATGTATGAAGGAAAGTACACTTTTTTAGCTTCTTGGAAGATCCCCAACCTTTTCTAGTTATCCACAGAGGTGTAACTCTTATTATTGCTGCCAGATTTACTGCAGCAATAGCAGAAATGCTTGTGCAGAGCACTGAAAAGGACTTGTACTTGCTTCCTGCTCTTCCAAGGGATAAATGGGCAAGTGGTTGTGTGAAAGGGTTGAAGGCCCGTGGTGGGGTTACAGTTAATATCTGCTGGAAAGAGGGAGAACTTCATGAAGCAGGAATTTGGTCTAAGGATCATAATTCTGTTAGAAAGCTACACTATAATGGAACTGTTGTTCCTGCTAGAATATTATCCGGAAATATCTACACATTCAACAGAGGGCTAAAATGTGTGAAGACGCATCCTTTCTCTGAAGCGGCTGTTATTTAAGTACCATGAGGTTGACTGAATTGTGGGAAGGAATTTTGTTTTTTTCGAGTCCTCTCTGTGAAGATACACTCTCTCAGGAGTGGCTGTTGTACTTTTAAGTCCATTGAAGTTTGAAGAGCATTTGTTTTATATATTAGGCCTGTGAGATCAAATGTTCAGAAAGAGCAGTTTTCATTTCTAATGAGAATACTAAAGCTTTCTTATGCCCTGATTTTTTCTCCTCTGTTAAACACTGTCAAATTGTTACATTTAACTGATCAAGATAGTTCTAGTTCTTCCACATGTATTTATTTCAAGGGGAGAGGTTATCTGGACCAAGACCAGAGAAATCCAAAGGGCAGGGATGAATTTCAGACACACAGAGTGAGCTTTTGTGCCTTTTTGAGGGTGGGATATTCTAGAGACCAGACCATAGAGTCCCTTACCTGATGTTGCTGTCTGATAACACAGAAATCTCCTCTCCTACCTAGATGACTCTAATTTTTTGTTCTATTCAAAATATCTTAGGAGAGTACAAATCAATAAGATGAAAAACCTAAACAGGAACTAACAATACATAGGGCAACTTGTACAATCAGCAGGATTGAATGAGTGCATATAAGCATATGAACCATTGTATTATAAAGAATCTAATTCCAAAGACAAAAAGCCTAATTAAAACCATAAACAGCCTTATAGGACCATAGGTGGTTTGATGTGGGCCATATCTTTTGTTCATTTTTCTTGATATATATATATATATATATATATATATATATAGGAGGGTCCGATGTTTCATGCAGGAGGCGTGGACAATTGGACATGTTAATGCAAAAGGCCATAAAATTGGGTCCAAGCGAGATGACAAAAAAGTTATAAGCCTTTTGAGACCACACCCACGCCTTGATGAAGGTGGCAGACATAGCTTCTTTTTCTAAACTAAATTTTGAGTTTTTGAGTTAATCACCCTCACACCCAAAAAACCCATCTGACCTGGGGGTCCCAACGTAGCTCTTGAAAGGATGAACGGTGGGGATCCCATTTCATAGTGGGTCCCAATCACAATTACCCTCAATGCCATTCAATGGAATGTTTCAAAAAGACAAACATTGGAATGTTGGTATTCTTGACACTTTTAGTGGATCTGGTTTAACTGTTATGGTCGGACCGGGTCCAAAACACCATCCGAATATTTTTTGACTTGTAGACTGAAAAGAGTTATAGAGACAAATATGATCAACTGAGTCATACCGGCTATTTGTGGAAGTTTGGATCTCTGAACCGCTGAAAGTAGGCATCAAAAGGTATGGAAATTTGACCAGACGTGCAAAGACGGAGACAAATGATAACAAATCAAAAAGACAAAAAGCTCACAAAAGCAAAGAAAAGTATATCGGAATAATCCTTTATTCGGACTGAAAGCAAGAAAAAGAAAGAATGAAAAGAGAGCTCTCGTGAGCAACCAGAGGCATTAACGACACAGGAAAACTGGAGAAGAGAAGATGAGTTCTTCGTAAACCGTGTTCCTTGTTTGCAGGATGTACTCATTACCCTTAACTTATTATTTTGTTCTTTACTTCTCTCTCTTTCTTTTCAGTACCCTTTATCAGCTCAAACCCTTTCCCTCTGTTTCCTCTGCTTGCAATTGAGTTGAGAAACATGCGTTTTCAATCGTCTCTGCAGGGGGGGTTGTTGCAGAAGCTACTGGTTCTGGTCTTTCTTCTCTCTTTCCTGGTCGTTGCAGAGAAGAACGAAGCAGCAAGACTTGGGTACGAAGACGATTCTGATCTGGGTGTCCAGGAGAGTCAACAACAAGAAAACCAGCAGCAGCAGCAGCAGCGGCTTCCTGTTCACCGCCCATTTAATGAGTTCTTCTCAAGCAAAAGGAGAGTTCCAAATACCTCCGACCCTCTCCACAATCGTTGAAGTAACTTTTCTTATCTCTGTGACGGAAGATGGATTCCTCCATTGCTGAATCTTGAAGCGACAGGGTAAGAAGTAAGTAATGTAAATAGGATATACGTTACTGTGAGCTCTATATCATATACAGAGTCCATTGTTGGTATTGTATTTTGTGTATTTCCATTTCATTGATGATGAAGTTTGAGTGCTTTTACCTCGTAAATTGGAATCCATGTTTTGTAACTTTGGTGGGTTCCATTGGACTCTGTAGAACATGTAAACCTGTAACAGGGTATTGGTTTCATATCTTAGAATTAAATATTATTGGGTTTGGAAATGCAGAAATCAGGGCTTCATTAATTTTTGAGTTAACTTTTCCTCTTTTTCTGGGTTTTGGGAAAATCAGAAATTTGTCTTTCTTGTCCTCCCCTCAATCACTCTCTTTTTTTCTCCTTTTCTTCGCTTTAAGAGTCTTCTAGTTTATTACCTTCATGTTATGTCACACCTTTTGATGTGCTCCTGATATTTTGGCCTTTTTTTTATATACTTTCAGTATGAGCTTTTTCAGAGCCTTCCATTAATTATATTTGGGAAGAGTTCTCACTTGTCACTTCTTCTTTTGCATTTCTAGATATCTGTAATATGTTTTCGTCTTGCAATCGAATGATTTTGAGTTGGAAAACAGCTTTCCGACTCAAACAGTGATGGGTTTTCACTTTCCACTCCAAATTCCAAAAAGATACTTGTAATATAGATCAAAAGAACCGTTTGAACTATTCAAACATGGATTTAAATCCTCATGCCCTTCACGCCTGTACGAAGAAACTGAGTGGTTGTCATCCAATCCATTGTGCGCGTAGATTAATATATCGACGTATAATAAACTACAATCACTGATTACGTGGATAGTAAACTACAGTAACTAAATTTTTTCAAACATGAGAGGATTTAAATCCTTCCATTTCTCAAATCTCAACGTGATTCTAAGACAACACAGAAGCAACCCGCAACCCGAGTAATCGAAGTGCCCATCATACAAATCGAACACAGAAGAAGTCTGCAAAGAACCCAGGAAAAGAAGGATCCCATGCTCTCACGTCAGTCATTGTGGATCCACAGTCCACACTGCACCAGCACCGTCCGGTAATGCAGGAAAAAGGTACTGCACTTGGAAATAAATCGTCTTATGCTCTTCTTGTCGACATATGAGGAAATCAAATGGTTGTAATTTACTATGCATACATACCGATGTATTAGTGTACATGAGAAAATTTGAATCCACTGCACACTAGAATGGAGTCTCATTAGACTTGTCTTTCCTGTCTCTCTTTGTTTGGTTGTGTGGGAAAATTGAAGCTTTCCTAACAGAAGATTAAAGGGATGCGAAGAAAGAAAAAACAAAATTAAAGTGTAGATAGAAAATTGGATTTGTAAGATTGATTTAAGCCCATTTCTGATGATCTTCATCTACATCTACAATTTAAGCTCTTCGTTAATGTACGAGCAGAGTGCACATTGCTGATAAGATATAAAACTAGACTCAAGACTGTGTTTGGTATGCATTCTATGTGCATGGAGAAAACAATCTGAGAGATAAATAGTGTTTGATACTCTCTCTCTCTCTTTCTCTTTCTCTTAATCATGGAAATGTTCATTCTGGAATGTGCTCTTTAGCCCATTCTGCATTTGTAGTCAATGCCTTGCTCTTTAGTGGATTCTCATCCTATTTTACAATGAATTCCCTTTTTGAAAGTGCATTTCTAAATATGGCTTCTAAGAGTGCCACCCAAACGCAGCCCTTCATTCTTTAGCTTACATCTTGAATCATTTGTATCTATGGGATTCAATTCCCTACTACTAACGTATATCGAAACTGAAACCACAACGAATTACTGTGCTGAATCGAACCAAATTAGAAATGGTACGATAACAATATGGAAAAATGGAAACAAAGCCAGTACGGTGTTGTATAGGCACAAAGCCGGTACGGTGTTGGATTATGAATACAAACTGGTATTATGTATTGATTTTTCTCCCCATATTAGATCCGTATTGACCTAATTAGTTAAGTGTCATACATTTTTGTCCAGGTGTTGACCTAAAATGCCGAGCCATTCGATACAGTATCAACCACTATCGATACTGATACGGATCAGTCGTATCAGCCTTCAGCCGATCCTATTCAGATACCAAAAATCATTGTTACAAATTCGAAGACGAGCGGAGACACACTCTGACTCGGCGACTAATCCGAGCTGGGATGTTCACATATCCACAACCAGAACTGTCTAATGAAGGTTCTGAATGGTATCAGTTATGTCCAAAATTAATCAAGTTTTATGTACAGATTCAATGAGAAGCTGACACGTAGACGATACTGTATATAATAATATTAAGAGATCCATCAAATTCAAAACCGATATGAAGCGATGGATCCGATTACTTGAACCGTCTAACAATTATCCGTGGATCTGGGCCATCTAGCCCATTCATGGCGCCAAGTGCACATTTGTCAGTTCCCATGCAATGGAGCTCTTATACTACCTAATTTTCTGTTTATTCATCTTCCTCGTCTCAAAACTTCTACTCCAACAAAAGCAACCGTCAGCACCAACTGCTCTTCCGATACTAGGCCATCTCCATCTCCTCAAGAAACCACTTCACCGAACGCTAGAAGCTCTTGCGGGCCAATATGGCCCAATCTTAAGGCTTCAATTTGGATCCCGCTCTGTCCTCGTTGTTTCTTCTCCATCGGCCATCGAAGAATGCTTCACCAAGAACGACATCATCCTTGCAAATCGGCCCTACTGTTTAGCCGGTGAACATCTGGCCTACAACTCTACCACTGTTGGGTGGTCTCCCTATGGCCACCACTGGCGTAACCTCCGTCGTGTCGTCGCCATCGAAATCTTTTCCTCAAACGCTCTCCAGACATCCTCTTGTATCCGAAACAGAGAGGTCAACCATCTTGTCCATCAGTTGTATCGAGGCTCAGATGGAGAATTGCGGAAGGTGGAATTGAAATCCATATTTTTTCAACTGACACTGAATATTGTGATGGGGATGGTTGCGGCAAAGCGGTTTTTTGGAGATGAGGAGGTTGATGTGGAGCTGCGAGAGCAATTTCTCAAAATTATGAAGGAGCGGTACTCCATTCCGACCATGAACATGAACGTCCTTGATTACTTGCCAATTTTGAGGTGGGTCGGCTTTCAGAGCAAAGAGAAAAAGATGGTGAGGTTTAATAGAAAGAGAGATGCATTCATTCAGAGTTTGATCGATCAGCGTCGGAGGAAGATGAGTGATTCTAACAAGGCAATGAAGGGGGAGAAGACACTTGTTGATGCAGTCTTGTCCCTTCAACAAGCAGAACCAAAATATTACTCCGACAATATCATCAAAGGCATCATATCGGTAAGTATTACCCTTCTCTCTGGACTTCCACAACCACATTCTTGTTTTGGATAACACAAGCTAGGACTCATATTAGATAGAACACATTCAATACATAATATGTAACTTTAGTCTCTATTGTGTCGTTTATTGTTGAGATAAGCATCCTCACATTGTTATTACAATCTGTGAACAGATCATGTTCACAGCAGGAATAGACACCTCGTCACTCACCATGGAATGGGCAATGTCACTACTCTTAAATCATCCGGAGGTACTACAAAAGGCTAGGGAAGAAATTGACAACAATGTTGGGCAAGGGCGTTTGATAGAGGAGTCCGATCTTGCCAAGCTTCCCTACCTCCGTGGTATCGTCAATGAGACGCTTAGACTGTTTCCTGTGACACCACTTTTGGTGCCTCACATGACGTCTGAAGAGTGTAGTATAGGGGGTTATGATGTTCCTCGTAGAACCATAGTTTTGGTAAATGCTTGGGTCGTTCATAGGGATTCTAAGTTGTGGTTAGAACCCACAAGCTTTAAGCCGGAGAGGTTCCAAGGTATTGAAGGAGAAAGAGAAGGGTACAAATTTATCCCATTTGGGTTGGGGAGAAGGAGTTGTCCCGGCGCCAGCATGGGCATTAGGGTGGTATCATTGGCATTGGGAGCACTGATTCAGTGCTTCGACTGGGTAAGGATTGGGCCAGAGAAGGTGGACTTGAGCGAAGTTGATGGGCTTACTATGTCCAAGGCTAAGCCATTGGAGGCCCTGTATGTGCCACGTCCCACCATGATTAATCTCTACTCTCAGCTTTGAACCTTTTTTTTTTTTAACTTCAGCTTTGAACCTTTGCTTCTGTGTTTGTGGTGTTATATATGAGTCTAAACTTCTACCATATTACAAAATCTATTAAATTGTCTTCCATAAGACTTGTACATTCATATCAATGGGATTTTAGAATTTTTATTTGGTTGATTTGTACGTAGCTCATGTAATTGTCAGGATAGTATACTAATACAGTGTAAACAAACTTTGATCACTTTATATATCTTCTATGATCAATTGCTACGAGAAAATTGTTTGAGATGGTATAATCATGTATGTTGAACAGGCCTTTAGATGTTTCAATAAGGACGAATCATTTGATTTAGATCGAAGGATTAAAACAGTTAGGGGGCAAAGATGACTCTACTCTAGATGAGGAAAAATATGCATAGCGTAGGCCTTGTTACTAGTATAACACCAAACAACTTATTGAAGGGCAATAATTTATGTAGCCTTGCAAATCAAGGAATAAGAAATTAAGGAATTTTGGAATAAATAAATGGAAGAACTGGTAAAATGGCCATTATTAATATAATTTATCTCATATTATTTGGGCTAGATTAGTGTCACAAAAATGGCAAAATAGAGTCAATGAACATTGCATGACTCAAAATCAAGATTCCAAAAATTGGGTTCTTATGAAAATGTAAAAGATCAATTAATTAATTACTGTACCAACGTTCTAACAAAATAATTGTATGCACCAAAAACCTCAGGTTCGCCCTCATTTATAGTTGGGATAAGACTTTGTTGTTGTTGACGTTGTGATCAGTGGAAGCCATCCATGATTTGATATGTTTTATTAGAAAGCATTCTAGGTCAAAAACACATTTTGAAATGACAAAAATAGTGTTAGTATACATTTTTTTTTTGTTAGACCTTGGAATACATTAGAGAAGGCAGCTGGTTATGGAATTCGTTCTTTAGCCCATTATGCATTCTGTATTCTAAACCCATAATGAAAATACTTTGCCTTCTAGTCCATTCTCCTTCCACATTAGGAATGCATTCTCTATTCTAAAAATACACTTCTAAGAACACATTCCAATAAGTATGCACTGAGTTGGATTTAATTAGAATGGACCCCAATTTATAAAGTCAAATCGACTTGAAAAATTTAACAAATTCTGATCTGAATTTTAATACCATAGCATTTGAAACTCTAGTGCCACTTAATCGCAATCCTCAAGAAATTCAAATAATTTGAGTCCGATTTCAATGAAACCTGACCGAGATGGGTAAAAACATTTTAAGTTGAAAGAATGCCTGAAACTCATGGCATCTTGAAAACAGTCTGTTTCCAACCATTTTTAGTGACATTGGATTCGTACACTAATCTCGATCAGGTCCATTGATTTTGGATATGAGTCATATGACCTACCATGTGGTAGATCGAAAGGATGTCTCAAGGACCTCATCAATGCCCTCTATAAATTTTGCTCTCCAAAGAAAATTTGAAAGGAGAAATCATACCATGTGGTAGAACAAAAGTCTTTTTCAAGATTTCTTCAATGCACTCTGGAAATTTTGCTCATCAAAGAAAAAAATGGAAAGTGGAAACCTATTGTCCAATTTAACATCTCTGCGGTTTTATTATTTTTTTTACATTAAAAAAAAAAGCTACATCGACGTGTCATGTTTTCATGGGTTATTGATATTCATGTTGCCGTTATTAAAGTAAAAAATCCTCTCACATCAGCTAGTTTCTTCAGTAGTGATCCAACAACTGGATTTTACTTGGCGCATATACAGCATTATATACGGCAATGGATCAGAGGTGGCTGATCATGATTTAAGAAACAATACGAGTTAATTTTTTTTTTTTTTTCCTGGATCTGGAGTACTTTTTCTTCTGTTTCTCTTGTTTTCTTCATGCCCATTCTTTTACTGGGGCTTTCGAATTTCATTTCGATGCTTTTTTTCATATTTAGAATTCAACTACTATATTGTCCATCTCGTGTGTTGAGGTTATGCATTTAATTATAGGATATGTATTCTCTCCTTTGCACTAAGCAAGGAAACTTGTATACCTTTCACATGGGGAAACACTTTGTCTGAATAAGTTAACAATTATTCTGAGACGGGATGGGTTTATAATCTAAGTACACATTTCTATGGAGGTGTCATTCATATAGTCCTTTTGATAATTGATACAATTAGTAATGAGTATCTCTTATCCAAAATTAATGATTGAATACATATTGTAGATGATCTCCGCAGATAAATATAAATATATTCCTATGTTTCTGAGAATTTTCTTGGGGGTAAAGGGTAGGTAAGTTGTTGGATTTGGGGGGATTTTTCCAGTCACTCAAATCAAAATGTGAAATTTGATATCATTGATGTGGGATCTATTGCACAAAAAAAAAAAAAAAAAAAAAAAATTTGGGATCTACAAGGTCAGAATGGAAAGTGAAAATATCAAGAGGAGAGAGAAAGAATTCATTATGTGAAAGGATATGGGAATTAAGGGGCATTTCAGTAATTTCATTTTGTGGGGACAAAAGTTTTATGCAGAAGATGCTGTGTGTAATTTCAAATCTGTCCCCTCTCTAGGACCCGATGTGCAACCGTGTATGTACACTACATACACTGGCGATTCTGAGGTAGAGTTGGGACTGATAATTACTTTAAATAGGAGTTATCCATAGGAAGGGGTTAAGTTTTTATTCCGATCTAACAGTTTTGGGGAGTGTTCGTTGCTGAAAACTGATATGACTAGCTCGTCTGTATCCTGTAAAACAGAAACAAAAGAGTTAACGGGATCGGGATCAGAATTCCAATGTCTGCTCCGATGATAAAGTCAGTAATAGAGCAAACAGTCCAAGGCTATACCGGAATGGTTAGCCTGGAATTTCGGTTAGCCTGGAGGATGTGGGGATGAAGAGAATTCAAGAAAAGCATGAATGACTGAAAGCTAAGAGTTCAGTTGTTTCCGAATCGTCTACCTCTTATCTGATTACCATCTTATATAGATTGTGAGAGAGAGTTCCCAGCAAACCTCTAACTTAATCGCATAACCGTCAGGAGCGTCTGCGATGTTCTCGCATGACCATCAGATGAAGATCCAAAGGCTAACACTAATGTTGTATCACTTATAATCATCAACTTTAATAACCGTCGAAATAACCACTCCAATAACAGTTAAAGATCCCCGCATGCACGTCTTACCATAATTATAGGCAAGTAGACACGTGTGATGACAGATTCATCAGGCGACCACGAGGTCCCGTTATTTAGGTGACAAGCTGGCGAGACGTGACTTGCAAATGGTAAATACCATCTTGCCCAGGAGGACCGGCGAGACGTGACTAGTAAACAGTGGTGAACGCGTGGAGGTGCTCGATATGTCGACACCTAAAGACACGTGTCTTCTAACTATTGGAAGACGAAATATGACCTCAATAGTTGCCCTTTGTTTCAGTGTACTAGACAAGTGCGATGGAACAATCTTAACAAAACTCATATTTTGTCCGGTAATAAAGAATGCGCTTTGATAAGCTTTTGTATAAGAACTTGTCTTTTGCTTTTTTGATTCCTTGTTGCCTATCATATGAACTTGGGAGTGTGAACCCCATGCGCAAGTCCATAAATTGTTGCAACATGTTGTGCAAAGAAATCTATGTAACAATGCCCCGGGATGATGAATAGTGACGTGATCAGTCGGGGCGTGTTTGGCTACTTGATATCCTGTATGTTCCCGCAAACCGTGAGAGAGTGCGGTGGGGTGTCAAGTCGCATTCTATGTGCTTTGGGGGATATGTGAGTTCGGTTGTAGTTCGAGAGATTCACAAAGTGACATAGGTTCGGACTATGCCGAAAGGTTACTATAGATTGTAGTAAGCAAGATGATGCATAACATAAAAACAATTCATTATCATGAGTAGAGTCGTATTACATTATTGGTAAAACTTTCGTAAGTTCTTACTATGCCAGGGTTTCTCGATATATTTTTCTTTCATTGTTTCAAGATAGTAGGTACCCGGCCGTATTATTCGAATTATTCTATATGGTCCTTCCCATATCGGCATAAGTTTGCCTTGTTGTGTGGGCTTTGAGACTGTCATACGGCGTAGTACTAAGTCGCCGACTTTGAAATTTTGTACTCTGACCCACGAGTTGTAATGTCGCGCCACCCTTTGTTGATATGTCAATATCTTAAGTTGTGTTTTGTCGTGGGTCTCTTCCATGAGGTTCAAATTAGTCCTAAGTCCTTCTGCGTTGAGTATTTCATCATAGTTGGTAATCCTGATGGTAGGGTGAGTGGCTTCAATAGGAATAACTGCCTCAGCCCCATAGACCAACATGAAAGGAGTTTCGTCGGTGGACATTCTGCTCGTAGTTCTGTAGGACCAAAGGACACTTGGGAGCTCATTGGCCCATTTTCCCTTGGCTTGGCCAAGTCGTCGGGCGATGCCGCGAGAGATTGTCTTGTTGGTGGCCTCGACTTGCCCCGCGGCTTCGGGATGATATACTAAAGCAAAGCATTGCTGGATACTAAATTCTTTGAGAAAGCTTTGGTACTGTTGGCTGACAAATTATGGTCCGTTGTCGGTAATGATGACTTGTGGAATGCCGTATCGGTATATTATGTTCTGTCTGGTGAAAGTCTCCAGTTTTACGACATTAGTGGTCGTCACAGCTTCTGCTTTTGCCTATTTCGAAAAATAGTCAATGGCCACAATGAGAAATTTCTTCATTCCCTTTTTCTCAGGCATAGGTCCAACAATATCGATTCCCCACATAGCAAAAGGTAGTGGGCTCGTGACGGGCTGTAATTCATTTGCTGGGAGGTGGCTAACTGTGGTGTGTCGCTGGCATGATTAACACTTAATGATGAAATCTGTGCAGTCTGCGAATATGGTTGGCCAATAATAGTCTTGCCACAGAAGTCGCTGGCAGAGAGCGTATCCTGCGAGGTGACTACCGCATATGCCGACATGTACCTCCCACATGACATCTTTTGCTTCAGTTGGTGTGAGGCATAGCAGGAAAGGACGAGTGAAGGACTTTCTATACAACTTTTCGTCGAGGACAGTATATCCTCAAAATTTTTCTTGAACTCATCGGCGTTCTAGCCGATCTTCAGGTAATTCACTAGTTTCGATGTAATTTGTGATTGGGTCGATCCACGTTGCCTCGCAACTGACTTGTTGGATCTTAATTATGTCGCCAATACTTGAATTTTTTCAGAACGTCGATGTAGAGTAACGAATTTATTCCAGACAAGTCTTAGGCTGTTAGCCGCGAGAGGGCGTCGGCTTCAGTGTTGTTGTCGCGGTCCACGTTACTGATTTGGTATGCTTCAAATTTGGCGAGTTTCATTTTGCTTTGGTGAGGTACTTTAGCATGCGAGGCTATTTTGCCTCATATTTGCCATTAATCTGTCTAGCCATGACCTGTGAGTCACTGTAGATGTCGAGTTTTTGTACCATAAGGAATCTCGCCAACCTGAGTCCTGCCAACAAAGCTTCTTATTCGACAGTGTTATTAGTCGTGTGAAAGTCAAATCGAAGGGCGACTTGTACTCTGAAGTTTTCTGGGCTTGTTAAGATAATTCCAATTCCTGAATGTTGGTCGTTCGAAGATCCATCCACGAACAAAGTCCATACTGGTGATGGTTCTTGCTTCTGTCTTTTTATTTTCTGCTCGCAGGTCTCCTGTTCCAGGGTTCTATCTATTTCGTCACTGTCATTAGTCTACATTTCAACAAGGAAGTCTGCGAGCACTTGTGCTTTGATTGTCGTAAGTGGCTGAAATTGAATGTCGAATTCGCCTAACTCGATTGCCCAGTTTACCAGTCTCCCTGATATGTCGGGACATGCAAGTATTTTCTTCAAAGGTTTATCAGTCAATACCGAGATAGTGTGCGCTTGGAAATAAGGTCTTAGCTTGCGAGTAGAAGTGACCAATGTCAATGCCAGTTTTTCTACCGGCTTGTATCTTGTTTCGGCATCCAACAGTACTTTACTAATGTAATACACTGGTTGCTGGGCTTTGTTAATCTCTTTTATTAGTACTGAACTAACAGTCTCGGGCGAGGTAGCAAGATAGAGCTATAGTTGATCCCTGACTTCTGGGTAGGCGAGTAGAGGAGGTGTTGTTAGGAAAGCTTTCAAGTCGTCGAAGGATTTCTGGCATTCATCGGTCCATTCAAATCGCTTAGCTCCCTTCAGGGTTTTAAAGAATGATAGACAGCGGTCTGCCGACCTGGATATGAATCTACCCAAGGCTGCTATCTGTCCTATTAGTTCTTGAACTTGTTTTGGTCTTGTTGGAGGTGATATACCCATTATAGCTTCGATCTTTGCGGGATTTGTTTCGATGTCTCTGTTTGATACCATTAACCCCAGAAAATTTTCAGATGCAACCCCAAAGGCACACTTTTTGGGTTGAGCTTCATTTGATGTTTCCTTAACACAACAAATGCTTCCTTCAAGTCGCCAATATGTTGGGTGGTTTCCTTGCTTTTAACCAGGAAGTCATCAATAAATACTTCCATGATCCTGCCAATTTGTTGCTCGAATACGTTGTTGACCAGATGCTGATATGTGGCGCCAGCCAAAAGACATCGCATTATAACAGTAGAGTCCATTGCTTGTAATGAAGGCAGTGTTAATCTCGTCAGGTTGATACATTTTGATTTGGTTATAGCCTGAATAAGCGTCCAAAAATGAAAGCATGTTGTGATCGGCAGTGACATCAATTAATTTGTCAATCCTAGGAAGAGGGTAATAGTCTTTAGGGCATTCTTTATTGAGGTCTGAGTAATCTATAAAATTGCATCATTTACCATTGGCTTTCTTCACCATTACAACATTGGATACCCATTGCGGGTATTTGACCTCTTTTATAAACCCTGCTGCAAGAAGCTTGTGGACTTCAACTTTAATTGCAGCTTCTATCTCCTACGAGAAGTTGCGCTTCTTTTGTTGAACAGGCTTGAATTGGGGATCGATCGCCAGGTGGTGTTCCATGATCTCTCGGGGGATGCCCAGCATCTCCGACACTATCCAAGCAAATATATCGAGATTTTCTCGGAGGAAGGCAATGGTTTCGTCTCGCTGTTCCTTGGGTAATGACAACCCGATTTGAAAATACCTTTTTGGATTCTCCTCGGAAACTAGGACGTGTATTAGGTCCTCTGCTGGGGACCCACGGTCGTACTCCAGGTCATCTCGCATATCTTCAATTTGAATAGGGCATGTGAGTTTGTCATCATTGGCATCCAAATCCATTGTTTAACAGCTGCGAGATAGCTTTTGGTCTGCCTTGCAACACCCTATCCCTTATGTAGTTGGAAATTTTATTGTCAAATAGTAGGTTGAGATACATGCTCAAAGAAGATTAAGACCTGGTCTACCGAGGATGACATTATAGCTGGAAAGGACGTCTACTACCAGGTAGGAAAGAGAGAACATGGTCCTTCTGCATTTGGTTCCGACCCTTGTTTCTAGGATTATTGCACCTTTGACTTTGACGATGTCGCCAAAGAAGCTGATAAGTGAGAATTTTATTGGAGTAAGTCGCCTTTCATCCAGGCGCATTGCTTTGAAGGCGTGAAAAAATAATATATCTGTCGAGCTGCCTGTGTCCACAAGTACCTTTTCCGCGTCATTGAGTTTATCGATCACCATAGAGATCACAATGGCGTCTTCATGGGGTAATTCAACGCCAGTGAGGTCTTCATCAGAAAAGGTCATGTTGTTGCCGTATTTATAAGGCGCGGAGGAGCTTGCTGATTGGCATTCCTGCCTTGCGTATAACCTTCTGTTATTTTTGGATTTGTTGCCAGTTGCAGTTCCCCCGATAATCGTCTCAGATTAGCGTGCTGGCTGTGACCAATAGTATTGCCATCCTGTATATTCGTGCTCTTGCAGGGAATGGCAGGTATTCTTTTGTGGGGTTCCAACTCTATTCTTTGATGGACTCGGGGTTTGCTCCGACTTATTTTGGACTACAAACTTTGCCTCTTTTGTTTGTTGCTCATGCCGTAGGGTAAGATGGTCGAGGGGCTGTATTAGGCCTGCCACTGACTACATTAGCTGAAGGTGTATTTGTGACCTGCGCCCACGACATCGAGAGTGTATCTCGCTGGTCCTCAGTAAGGGTCTCGCGATGTCGTGCATTCTAGAGAGTAGGCGAAATCGTCTTTGTGATGATGTCGATACGGCCATGAGGGTCTCCGATCTTGTTTAAAGGCAGAGATTCTGAGTTGTCATCTTGGAATTCTTCCCTATTACGGCAAGGACGTCACGACTCTGTAATGTCTTCTTGCTCGGCAAGCTGTTTACCTTTCTGCTTGGTGTCGACAGTTGCGGGCTTTTCTACATATTCGCGAATGTGGCCACATTTAATCAGATCATCAATTGCGTATCTTAACGCGCGACACTTTCCAGTATCATGGCCATTCTCACGATGATAGCGATAGTACTTTCTTGACCTTTCTCTCCATGGGTCAGACTTCATTGGTGGCGGATGGGATAGCTCATATTGTGTGCCTTTGAGATTGTGTAGGAGTTGCGACATGGGTACAGTCACCTGATAAATTGATCCCAGTTAAAGTCGACTCTGGCAACCTGCTTACCGGGAAACCCTATCTTTCAAGTTTTCTATTTCTTGGATGTCTCGTTAGACGACTTATTGATGACTTCCATCTCGCTTCTCCTTTTTTCCCCTGACTTGGGGTGAGTGAGGAGGAGAACCTCATTCATCGCCGCATACTTCTCGACCCTGTTCATCAATTTTGCGTAAGACAGAGGTGGCCTTTTCTAGATTGATTTCAGTAAATCTTTGTCTTTGATGCCGCCTTGTAGTGCCGTCATTTTTACTTTCGAGCTGATATTTTTTATTTCAAGGGCCTCACGATTAAATCTTGACAAGTCCACGTGTAGGGTTTCTTTTGGCCTTTGCTTTACACTGATAAGGTTGGTTGAAGTCTTCTTGGGAAGCGATTACTCAGTTGATCAAAAGATTCAATTGAATTGGCGGGCAAGCTATTAAACCAGAGTCGCCCCACTCCTTGCATTGTTGACGAAAAGGCTCGACAAATAATTGCTTCGTCATAATGGTGCAACACCATTAATGCTGCAAAGTTGTCGAGGTGCAACTGAGGATCTGTTGTACCATCGTACAGTTCTACTTTCAGCATAAAGAAGTGTTCTGGCCAAGGGACATCCATTATTTCTTTGGTAAAGGTCATGTCGACGTAATATTCTTTCTTTCTTGAGGCCGCTATGGATGTTGACTGTTTCTTCTCCATTTCGGCCATACGGGTCTATATGGCGAGGAGCTGTTGTTCCAAAGACTTTGTCGTAGCGCCTGCTGGTGTTTCTTTTTCGGCAACGCGTCTCTACTCCTCCATGCAACTTCTGATAGCAATTCTTTCCGTTCAAGCAGCGTTTAGTCGATCTTGTATTTCATTGTCGGGTCGTCGACTGTCCCTCTAGCCGTTGTCTTTTTCTTTATCTTGAGGAGCTATGAGTTCTTCCACATCTGAGTCTTGCGCCGACAGATAGTCTTCTTCTCCCAATTCATCATTTCTTCCCTCTGAATTAGGTAGATCTTTTTTGACTGACAGGTCTTGGCCTGGGGCTAGAGTCTTGGATCTTGTTGGATCTTTGGTGAATCGTGGATGAGTTAGTGGCAGAGGCGGCTTGAGGATCCTTGCTAATTCTGCCAATTTTTTGTTCAAGGCGTTGAACTGATCGAGGGTAACGTATTGTGGCATTCTTCCGTGACTTTCAGGGACAGGGGGTGGTGACTCACGGACAATAGAGGAATTTGTACCATTGTTTCCTGGAGGAGGATTGTTCTGTGGCTGTCCTTCCTCTGGTACGTCGTCGCTCCCATCATTGTTATTCCCAAGGGGTTGATTTCGAGTTTGTGCCATCGTTCAAGAAGTGTGAGCACAGAATTCTTGAATTCATGTTAAAAAAGAAAGGCCCTACAATAGGCGCCAAACTATTGCTGTTGAAAATTGATCCGACTAGCTCGTCCGTATCCTGTGAAACAGAAACAAAGAGTTAAAGGGACCGGGATCAGAAACTCGATGTCCGCTCAGATGATAAAGTCAGTAATAGAGAAAACAGTCCAAGGCTATACCGGAATGGCTAGCCTAGAGGATGTGGGGATGAAGAGAATTCAAGAAAAACATGAATGACTGGAAGCTAAGAGTTCAGTTGTTTCCGAATCGTCTACCTCTTATCCGATTACCATCTTATATAGATTGAGAGAGAGAGAGAGAGAGAGAGAGTTCCCAGCAAACCTCTAACTTAATCGCCTAACCGTCAGGAGCGTCTGCGATGTTCTCGCATAACCATCGGATGAAGATCCAAAGGCTAACATTAATGTCGTGTCACTTATGATCATCAACCTTAATAACCGCCGAAATAACCTCTCCAAGAACAGTTAAAGATCCATGCATGCGCGCCTTACCAAAATTATAGGCAAGTAAACAAGTGTGATGATAGATTCATCAGGCCACCACGACGTCCCATTATTTAGGTGACAAGCTGGCTGGACGCGACTCGCAAATGATAAATACCATCTCGCCCAGGAGGACAGGCTAGACGCGACTAGTAAATAGTGGTGAACGTCATCTCGCATGGGAGAATAGGTCAAGCTAACCAGGACATGTGGAGGTGCTCGATATGTCGACACCTAAGGACATGTCTCTTCTAACTATTGGAAGACGAAATATGGCCTCAACAGGGGGCCATCCAAGCCATCTGTAAACTGTAATGGCGAGAGTGGAGTCGAAGTCGAAGGATCTGAAATAAAGTGGAAAGGATCCATTGGCATTTACTACCACATTCGACAGTAAAGGAATAAATGGTAAAGACTATTGTGAAGACATGAAAAGCTAAGGATCTCAGAAAAGGCCGACAAGTATGGTCGACATAGATTAGACGTTAAGACGGGGTTTTCTTCTCTGATTCTAGGACATTTGTCGTTCCCATGCAAAATAGTCAAATGAGAGGATAAGATCAACACTTACCGTCGAGGTTTCCTTATCTGATTATGGGACATTTGTCATTCCCATGCAAAACAGTCAAATGAGAGGATAAGAATAACACTTACCACTGGGGTTTCCTTATCTGATTCTTGAACATTTGTTGTTCCCATGCAAAACAGCCAAATGAGAGGATAAGAGCAACACTTACCGTCGAGGTTTCCTTCTCTGATTTTAAGACATTTGTTGTTCCCATGCAAAACAACCAAATGAGAAGGTAAGAGCAACACTTACCGTCGAAGTTTCCTTCTCTGATTCTTTCTCTGATTCTGAGACATTTGTTGTTCCAATGCAAAACAATCAAATGATAGGATAAGAGCAACACTTACCGTCAAGGTTTCCTTCTCTGATTATGGAACATTTGTCATTCCCATGCAAAACAGTGCGAGAGGATAAGAGCAACCCTTACTGCTAGTGTTTCCTTCTCTGATTCTGGGACATTTGTAGTTTCCATGCAAAACAGCCAAATGAGAGGATAAGAGCAACACTTACCGTCGAGGTTTCCTTCTCTGATTCTAAGACATTTGTCATTCCCATGCAAAACATCCGAATGAGAGGATAAGAGCAAGACTTATCGCTGAGGTTTCCTTCTCTGATTATAGGACATTTGTCGTTCCCATGCAATATACATTTTCTTTCTCTGATTCTGCGACATTTGTTATTCCCATGCAAAACAGCCGAATGAGAGGATAAGAGCAACACTTACCGCTGAGGTTTCTTTCTTTGATTATAGGACATTTGTCGTTCCCATGCAAAATAATCAAATGGAAGGATAAGAGCACTATTTACCGCTAGGGTTTCCTTATCTGATTCTGGGATATTTGTCGTTCCCATGCAAAACAGCCAAATGAGAGGATAAGAGCGGATCCAAATCATCTCATCCCTGAGATTCGGGAGGCGTGGCGGCGACCCCATTGGATGGTTGCCATGTGGAGGTCGGATGAATCCGACCCCTCCGTTCGAGCCGATAAGCCGAGCCGACAAGAGAGTGTCGGCTCGAACGGAGGGGTCGGATGAATCCGACCCCCACATGGCGACCATCCATTGGGGTCGCCGCCACGCCTCCCGAATCTCAGGGATGAGACGATTTGAATCCGATAAAAGCAACATTTACTGTCGAGGTTTCCTCTCTAATTCTGGACATTTGTCGTTCCCATGCAAAACAGCCAAATGAGAGGATAAGAGCAACACTTACCATTGGTGTTTCCCTCTCTCTTTCTTTCAGAATCTGGTTCTTGGGAGCAATCTAATGGAGCTCTTATGCTATCTAATTTTTTGTTTACCCATCTTCCTCGTCTTGAAACTTCTACTCAAACAAAAGCAACACTTACCGCCAGCACCAACTGCTCTTCCGATACTTGGCCATCTCCACCTTCTCAAGAAACCACTTCATCGAACGCTGGAAGTTCTTGCTCGCCAATATGGCCCAATCTTAAGGCTTCAATTTGGATCCCGCTCTGTCTTCGTTGTTTCCTCTCCATCGGCCATTAAAGAATGCTTTACCAAGAACGACATCATCCTTGCAAATCGGCCCGACTGCTTGGGTGGCAAACATCTAGCCTACAACAATACCCAAGTAGGGTGGTGTCCTTATGGCCAACATTGGCGCGACGTCCGTCGATTTATCGCCATCGAAATCTTTTCCTCAAAAGGAATCCAGAGATCCTCTGTTATCCGAAACAGAGAGGTCAGACATCTTGTCCGTCAGTTGTATCGAGGCTCAGATGGAGAATTGCGAAAGGTGGAATTGAGATCCATATTTTTCCAACTGACATTGAATATTGTGATGGGGATGGTTGCGGCAAAGCGGTTTTTTGGAGATGAGGATGTTGATGTGGAGCTGCGGGAGCAATTTCTCAAAATTATGAAGGAGCAGTACTCTAGTACCTCCATGAACATGAACATCCTTGATTTCTTGCCAATTTTGAGATGGGTTGGGTTTGAGAGCGAAGAGAAGAAGATGGAGAGGTTTAGTAAAAAGAGAGATGCATTCATTCAGAGTTTGATCGATCACGGCCGGAGGAGGATGAGTGATTCTACCAAGGCAGTGAAAGAGGAGAGTAAGAAGACACTTGTAGATGCTGTCTTGTCACTTCAAAAAGCAGAACCTGAATATTACTCCGACTATATTATCAAAGGCATCGTATCGGTAAGCATTACCTTTCTCTCTGGACTTCCACAACCACATCTTTGTTTCGTTTTATTTCGTTTTCCCAGACTAATATAGATTTGGAAGCACAAAAAAGCAAAGACATCATCCATAGAGCCAGAGATAGCTTAAAGCTGGGCCTGTCAACATGTAACTAGCTCTTTAACCTATCTCATATTGGACTGCCAATCTTGGGCTCATATTAGGTTGGAGCCTTCAAACACATAATAGTTAACTTTAGTCTTAACTTTAGTCTTTACTATGTCGTTTATTGATGAGATATGCATCGTCACATTGTTATTAAAATCTATGATCAGATGATGTTCACAGCAGGAACAAACACCTCGTTGCTCACCATGGAATGGGCAATGTCGCTGCTCCTAAATCATCCAGAGGCACTACAGAAGGCCAGGGAAGAAATTGACAACAATGTTGGGCAAGGGCGTTTGCTAGAGGAGTCAGATCTTCCCAAGCTTCCCTACCTCCGTGGTATCGTCAATGAGACATTTAGACTGTTGCCTGTGGCACCACTTCTGGTGCCTCATATGTCATCTGAAGAGTGCAGTATAGGGGGTTATGATGTTCCTCGTGGAACCATAGTTTTGGTGAATGCTTGGGCCGTTCATAGGGATCCTAAGTTGTGGGTAGAACCGACAAGCTTTAAGCCGGAGAGGTTCCAAGATATTGAAGGAGAAAGAGAAGGGTACAAATTTATCCCATTTGGGTTGGGGCGAAGGGGTTGTCCCGGCGCCGACGTGGGTATTAGGGTGGTGTCATTGGCATTGGGAGCATTGATTCAGTGCTTTGACTGGGTAAGGATTGGGTCCGAGAACGTGGACTTGAGCGAAGTTGATGGGCTCAGTATGGCCAAGGCTAAGCCATTGGTGGCTCTGTATGTGCAGCGCCCAACCATGATTAATCTCTACTCTCAGCTTTGAACCTTTGCTTCTGTGTTTGTGGTGTTATATATGGGTCTACATTTCTTCTACCATATTACAGAATCTTTTACATTGTCTTCCGTAAGACTTGTCTATTCATATCAATGGGGTTTTAGAATTTTTATTTGGTTGATTCATAGCTAATGCAATTGTGAGGATAGTATATTAGTGTAAACAAACTTTGATCACTTTATATATCATCTATGAATTAATATGAGAAAATTGTCTGAGATGATATGACCATGTATGTTGAACAACAACATTTAGATGTTTCAATATAGAAGAGTCATTTGATTTAGATCAAAAGATTAAAAGAACTAGGGGCAAATCTAAGATACCTCTAGAAGAGGTGGTGAAAAAAGACATGCACAAAGTAACCCCTGTTTCAACTATGAAATCAAACATAGCTGATTGAATGGCAAGAATCTATGTAGCCTTGCTAATCAAGGCGATAAATTAAGGAATTTTGGAATAACTAAATGGAAAAACTGGTTAAAAGGTCATTATTTATTTAATTTATCTCATACTATATGGGCTAGATTAGTATCACAAAAATGGCGAAATAAAGTCAATGAACGTCATAAGACCCAAAATCAAGATTCCAAAATTTGGGTTCATATGACATAAGTAAAAGACCAATTAATTCATTAATGTACCAGCGTTCCAACAAAAATAATTGTATGCACCAAAAACCCTAGGTTCGCTCTCTCATATATAGCTGAGATAAGACTTTGTTGTTGTTGATGTTGTGATCAGTGGAAGCCATCCATGATCAAGCCATGTTTGTCTCTGTAGACTTACTCTAACTTGGCTTAACTTGTTTGAACTATGTTTGGTATGTTTTATTAGAATGCTAACTAGGTCAAAAACACATTTTGAGATGACAAAAATAGTATTTGGTATACATTTTTGTTATTAGATCTTAGAATGCATTAGAGAATGCAATTGGTTATGGAATTCATTCTTTAGCCCATTATGCATTCTGTATTCTAAGTTCATAATGAAAATACTTCGCTTGCTAGTCCATTCTCCTTATACGTTAGGAATGCATTCTCCATTCTAAGAATACATTTTTAAGAACACATTCCAATAAATATGCATTGAGTTGGATTTAATTAGAATGGGCCCCAATTAATTTCAAATCGACTTGAAAATTTAACCGATTCTGATTCGAATTTTAAAACCATAGCCTAATTTGAAACTCTAGTGCCACTTAATAGCAAGCCTCAGGCAATTCAAATAAGTTGAGTCAGATTTCAATGACATCTGACGAGATCGGTAAAAACTTTTTAAGTTGAAAGAATGCTTGAAACTCATGGCATCATGAAAACATTATGTTTCCAACCATTTTTTGTGACATGGACTATTGATGGGTAAGCTGCTAAAAAAATGAAATCAAATTGGACCGAAACCAAAACCCTAACCATTTTTTTAACGGCTTGGTTTTGTGCTTGCCAAAATAAGACCGAATTAAAATCAAATCCAACCGATTGATTGACACCCTAAATGAGAGTAGTCAATTACAAGGTTTCAATTCCAAATGATAATGGTTTTAGCCTTTTAGGAATTAGTTTTGATATGCCGGAGTGGTTGATCCTGATCTAATACTCAATACATCTCCTTTGTTAACCTTCCTTTTTATCAAATATCAACCACATGTCATTGTGCCATTGGATTCATACACTGATCTTGATCAAATCCATCGATATTGGATGTAAGTCATATGATCGATACCCTAAATATGGCATCTGACCTACCATGTGGTAGATCAAAAGGCTATCTCAAGGACCTCTTCAATGCCCTCTATAAATTTTGCTCTCGAAATAAAATTTGGAAGGAGAAATTATGCCATATGGTAGAACAAAGGGAAAGACTTTTTCAAGACCTCTTCAATGCACTCTGGAAATTCTACTCTTCCAAGAAAAAATGAAAAGAGGAAACCCTATTGTCCAATTTAACATTTCTGCAGTTTTATCTTTTTACATAAAAAAAGCTATATCGTCGTGTCACGTTCCCATGGATTATTGGTATTCATGTTGCCATTATTATTGCAAAAAATCCTCTCATATCAGCTGGAGTTTAATAGACGCACATACCATGCAAAGTGACTCCAACCATTAAATCATGACATGAGGAGCACAATGGGAGAATTGGGTCTGTCTCTATGATACTCACTTGTGTTAAAAGAGGTCGTAAATCTCGTGTAAGGGTGTCAAAATTGAGTCCGGCCCGGTAGCACGGACCGAGCCAGCTCGATATAACCTGAACCCAGTCCGAATCAAGCCTTAATGGACAGGTTTTGGTCTGAGCTTGTAAAGCCCGACACCGTTTCAGCCTAAATCGAAACCAAACCGGATCGGTCCGTTAAGAAGCCCGAATTAGCACAAATCGATAAAACCCAACCCGAACACTGGTAAAGTCCATTCGGACCCAGTTTCTTAATTTTAATGGTTTTAAATTTTAATAGATTGTGTTACATTATTAGAGTTCACTTCATGATCTAGAAGATTATGTGAATGTATAGTTGAAAGGATTATATTAATTGTTATAGTTTATTAAATTACATACATATGGAAGGAATAAATTATAATTTTATAGATAGAAATAATAAAATAGGCTATATAGTTTACATATAAAAGGGGCCCGATAAACTCGATCCGGACCGAACCAATCCGAAATTACCTCAATAAACCCAGCCCGATAACAAATCGATACCGGACCAGCCCGTTAGTTATTGTATCCAGCGCAGCCCACCCCAGCCCGAATTCTTAATGGACATATTTTGGGCTGGACTTATAAAATCCGATACCGATTTAGTCTGAACCGAAACCGGCCCAGACCGACCCGTTGGCACCCTTTGTCTCGTGACACCTCAAGCAAAAAAGGGTGGAATGAAAAATTCGGAAATAAACTATTATGGATAACTTCATAAATAGGGGGAAAATAGAAATATCGTAAATAGAAAATTTTTTAATCGAGGTGCGGTGTCATAAAATAACCTTATTAGTTAGTTAGGCTGTCCAAAATTATCTTCTTCTGCTGTTGGGAATTGTGGCAATTTATAATTTATATTATATTTCTGTTTGAAGGTTAGTTAGATTGTCTGTTTCTGCAACGAATTCATAATGAGTGATAAGGAAGAGAGTAACATCGGAGTGGTCGAAGTCGAAGGAACCAAGCCCCCGACTCCAATGGTAGAGATCGAAGAGCCCGATCAGCAAAAGCAGAGTTCTCGCGTGAAGTTGGAGAAGATGAATATCTCATTTAGCATTTGGCCCCCGACGAAGCAGACACGAGAAGCCGTCATCAAACGCCTCGTTGAAACCCTATCGACCGATTCTGTCCTCTCCAAGCGCTACGGTTCCATGCCCGCTGACGATGCCTCCTCCACTGCCCGCCAAATCGAAGAGGAAGCCTTCTTTGCGGCTTCCTTAGCCGCCTCTTCCAACACAGCCGAAGACGACGGCATCGAGATTCTTCAGCTATACTCCAAGGAGATCAGCAAGCGAATGCTCGAAACTGTAAAAGCCAGAGCCGCCTCGGCGTCTTCCCCCGTAAATCAATCGCAGGCTTCGGTTGCCACCGATGCTACTGCCACTCCTCCCGCCAGTGAGGAAATCTCATCTTTCCAAACTGAATCTTAGTTGAATTTGAGTTTTGATCTTCGTGTTAGGGTTTCTGTTACCTTTGGGTCTACTGTTGAACTTTTTTGTACGTCGTAATCCATCTGTATTAATTATGGATCTCTTCCGCTATTGTATTGGTCATGTGAAATGAACTGTGTGGAGCTTTTGGTGAGGAGTGGTTGTTATTGATTGCGGTTGTTAATTGAATTTTGTTGGAAATCTCTGCCTTTCTTCTTCTAAAAGGATTCTAAGAGTCACATTAGTAAAAAAAATGCTATTGGTTTGAGTCTTTGAGATTTGAGAAACAATACGAGTTAATTTTTTCTGCTTGATCTAAGCACTTTTTCTTCTGTTTCTCTTGATTTTTTCATGCCCATTCTTTTATCGGGGCTTTCGATTTTCATTTCGTTGCTTTTTTTTATATTTAGAAATGTACTACTATATTGACCATCTCGTGTTTTGAGATTATCCATTTAATTATAGGATATGTATTCTCTCCTTTGCATTAAGCAAGGAAACATGTATACCTTCCACGCATGGGGAAACACTTTGTCTGAAGAAGTTAACAATTATTCTGAGACGAGATGGGGCTTGGCATTTATTTAGTTTTGGTTTTGTGAATACTTCTTTTGGTTTATGTATGCAGAACAGCAGAAGTTACAGCCATAGTACCACACTCATGTTATAGTATAGCCAAACCCCATATATTTTTATAGGGTTATTTTTTGAGGTATTTGTCATTGTGTGTCTTTTCTAATTCCTGGCTATGGCCATTCGGACAACCTCTGTTGTCATTGCAGGCTTCCTGGTGTCTAAAACTGGTTGTAAAATAGGTGGTGACTCATGACTGCAATAATTTTTACCTATTATCCTGGACTGACCTGTTTAAGTGTGTTCCTTCCATGCCAGTATCCTTGTGCAAGCATGTCAAGCATAGACGTAGCTCCTAGGTTAAGATGTCCAGGTTATTTAGCAATTCACTAGCCTGCCTAGAACCTAGCAACACCAGGTCATGAACTTTTTTTGGGAAAAAATTGTCCTTGTGTTACGACTATAGGGGAACCAAGGATAACCAGTGACACAATGGCACAGGAATGCCAGGCGGAACCAAGGAGACGGACACGCATAAGGAAACAGTCTGTGAGGATTAGCGGATAAAATATCAGGAGTTTGTTAGGAATTAGGTAACTTACATATTGTAACAGAATACTATATACGGTTAGAAATGATTGTAAATGATTCTTTCGTTGTTAGTATAAAGCGGGAATTTGAGAGGGTGATAGAAAAGAAAGATATTACCTCAACCTTCTTCTTCATCTCTTCTTCTCTTGTTGTAGGAGGAGCTACCCTCGAAATACCAAATACCCAGTTTCAATCCTAACATTAGTGCTTTCATTTGGCTGAACTCACCTACTATGGAGGATGGCACTCGGTTTCGGTTGCTTGACGATTCTGTGAAACTTCTCCGTGAGACAGTAACACAGCACAACAAATGACTCGATTCCATTCAATCTTCTCTGCTCGAGAACGACCGGGCTATTTCAGAGCTTACCCTCCGCCTTGCAACCATTGATGGTAGGCTTGAACAGGCCCTCCGCCAGCTTACCCCTCAATCCAAACGTCTTGTCCTTTTCGCATTTTTTCCCTATCGGACTTGTTATCACCTCTTGTTTCCTCTTCCCACACCAGTCCGACCACCAACCTCCCACAACTCCCTGTTCCATTAATTCAACCCCAAGCCCCAATCGATACACCATTCCAGTTGCAGCCTCGAGCCCCAATTGAACCTCAAATCCACTCTCAGCCTCAACCACGGCCACAATCCCAACCCCAATCCTTAATCCAAACCCAAACAGAGCCCTTGCCTGAAAGTCCTCCCCATTCTCAGCCGAACAACAATCAGTTAGCTCAGGCAGCTCTAACAGAGAGCCTACCCAAGGCCCGATCTGCAGTAGCGTACGTGTCGACTCCTTTTCCGGATGTTGGTCCCTTTAGTTCACCACCTCCAGCACTCTTACTGCCACCCCCGTATCAACAGATACACATTAAGGGATTGACTCCGGTTGACATGCGACTTCGTAGAGAAAAGGGACTCTACTACACCTGGGATGAGAAATTCGCACAACTCTTTCTTCTTGAGTACGACTGGGAATCGGGTGATCTGGATAAGGTGTCGTACCTGTTCGACGATATGTGTGGGAGAGATATTGTTGTGTGGAATACCTTGGCCTCTGGCATGGCGCAAGGGAATCCGCTGAGTGATGCTTGGGTCCATTTGCCTGCTGATATTGGTTTCACCTTTGTGATCACTGCCTGTTTACACAATCCAACTATGGTAGCTTATGGTAAAAATGTTCATGGGCTGGTTATAAAGTATGGGTGCGAGTTCAATACTAATGTTGGTAATTCATTAGTTAATATGTATACCATCTTCAGAAAATGCAGCATGTCTAGAGTCTTTGATGATATGCCTAAGAGAGATGTGATCACTTGGACTAGTCTTGTTGGTGGATATGCTAACTTTGGGAATTTGGTTACGGCTCATAAGTTGTTTGATAAGGTGCTTGAGAGAAATGATGTTTCTTGGGCTGTTATTATTGCAGGATATGTTAGAAGAGGTAGGTACAATGATGCACTTCGGCATTTCAATGAGATGTTGTTTGATGATAAGGTCAAGCCTAATGAAGCAGTTCTTGTCTGTGTTCTATTGGCCCATGCTCATCTTAGAGCCTTAGACTGTGGGAAGTGGGTTCATGTTTACATAGACAAGAATGGAGTGCCACAGAGTTCCATTATTTTAACTGCTCTAATTGATATGTATGCAAAATGTGGGAGGATAGACTCTGCCTATCTAGTTTTTAATGGGATGTCCAAAAGAGATGTCCTCACATGGACAAGTTTAATTTCAAGCCTATCAATTCATGGTCTTGGGCAGTTGGAAAGGGCATTTAAAAAAAGGGCGTCCTAGTGCACAAGGCTCCCTCTACTACAGGGTATAGGGAGGGGCAAAATGTACACAGTCTTACCACCACAACATGGAGAGACTGTTTCTGTGTTTTAAACCCGTGACCAGCAGTTGGAAAGGGCATTTGAAGTCGTCAAAAAGGATGCCTATGGAGCCCAACACTGTCATCTGGAGGGCTTTGCTTAGTGCTTGTAGAATCCATGTTAATGTTAGTTTTGGGGAGCGGATCTTAGATTACATCGCCCAATTGGATCCTAGTAGTCAAGGTTAAGGTTACGTACTTCTTTCAAATTTGTATGTATCTATAGGGCAACAGGACAAGGTCACTGGATTGAGGAATGTAATGAACATGGGAGGATGTGAATTCTGCCCTGCTTGTAGTTGGATAGAGGTTAATGGTGTTATTCATGAATTCCTTGCTGTTGACAAACTGCATCCCCAAATTGAGGAGATACATGACAAGTTAAATGAGGTATTAAAAACCATAACCATAGACTGAGGCTATGTTCCTGACACAAAACAGGTGCTGTTTGATTTGATTGAAGAGGAAAAAGAGCATGCTTTATCTTGGCACATTGAGAAGTTGGTTGTGGCTGTTGGAGTCATCATTTATTCATTAAGTGAGAAAGATCATGTTCCACAACAGTCATTGCTGATGATTGACCAACATCTTTGCCGTATCCGAGTTATTGTTTCATGATCCCGTTTCGGAGTTGGTCATGTCTGCTGAGATCTTGGATCCTCCTCCGAAATCTGCAGAAAGTGTTTTAGACATGATTCCAAATTTGCTGTTTGAAACTGTTCATTCTTACGTGGATGATGACCTGTGTGATGCTACCACATCATTCTTTAAGTGCTTCCTTGATGCTTGCATGATGAGTGCTGGAGTAGCTATGGTGTTGAAAGAGGGTATGTGACTTTCAGAGGGCATTGCTTGCCTCCTGATCTGTATGGACTTGTTTCAGGAATTCCAAAACTCCATTCTAACTTGAACACTTATGCACTGCCTGTTCTACTTGAAGTTGACGTGGATGGTATATTTGCAATGCTTGCTTTTATCTCAGTTGGAAGTGGAGATGAAACTGAAATGGTTTATCCGGAGCTAGATGGTGCTGACAAGGATCTAATGGTTGACCAGCAAGTAGCTGCTCTGGTTTCGTTACTGAAGGTATCTCGCTTGCTTGCACTAATAGAAGGTGACATCGATTGGTACCATAACTCTCCAGTGCTTCCAGAGGAAGATGGCCTGGAAATAGACCATTCTGCACTCCTCAGTCAACAACACCCTCAGCTGAACCTTGAGGACAAGGTTCTCTTCAGAAGGTAATGGCAATGTTACGACTATAGGGGAACCAAGGATATCCAGTGACACGATGGCACAAGAATGCCAGATGGAATCAAGGAGAGGGACATGCGTAAGGAAACAGGCTGTGAGGATTAGCGGATAAAATATCAGGAGTTTGTTAGGAATTAGGTAACGTACATATCGTAACAGAATACTGTATATGGTTAGAAATGATTGTAAATGATTCTGCCACTGTTAGTATAAAGCGGGAATTTGAGAGGATGAATAGACAAGAAAGATACTACCTCAACCTTCTTCTTCATCTCTTCTTCTCTTGTTTTGACCAACCATAGCACTTGAGCTTAGAAAAGCTTGTTGAAGCAAAAGGTATTTCAAACTGACCATCAAATTACTCAAGTCTGCTTCGAATTGGGCAGAGGAAAAAAAAATGTTAAATGGTTGCTTGTTTCATTGTATGAAACAAGAGGAGGGAAAGTGATATGGATTGAACACTTATCTTTCACCCTTTATCTTTGTCCTGATATCCAGTCAATATTAGGCATGTAAAGCCAAGAATGCCTCTCTCTGTGTATTGCTAGACCAGCAAGAAACAAGTGATTTATTTTTCACCCTTTTGTCAGGCATTGAATTAAATGGACCACCTATCAGAATCGTGTTTTATTAAGTTATCTCTTCTTTTGGATTCTGCCAAAACAAACCCTATGATATTTGGAGAAGCAACCTTTTTATTCCTTCCTAGGAATAACAATCTCATCCTTCCATTTTCCAACTGCTTGCATGGTTCAAAGAATTGGATCGAAATTAGATGATTGGAAATGGAATCGGCTGACTTTGATGCTGATCATGCCTAATTTCCAAATTTCTTTGTTGATCGGCCAGGAATACACTTAGATATTCAGTTTTTGCTATTTTGTCTCTGTTTTTAATCAGTGAAATAGCAGAAACCAATGAAACTTACCTCTTTATTGCAATATCTACAAGTCTTTTGCTAAAAAAACTCAAAAAAAATTACTGATATATCGAAGCCTTTGCCTTTTCTACTTGATTCCATTTTTGAGGGTGTAGGCCGATTCTGATCCGTTTTGAGTTAGAATTGATTGGGCTGATCCAGTGTCCGATTCCAGGTTTTGAAACCTTGACAACTTGGGTACAGGATTATTTTTTTTCACATGTGAATGCCATTTAAGAGTCTAATTTCCCAATTAGTCTGGCTATACATTGGCTTCCCATGGAAATTTTCAGGGAGATTGACAGTTTGCAACATGAATGTATGTACTTTTAATACATGCATGGCTTAGAGTTTACAAGGGTTTTTCTGGATGGAGTTGATTGCAAAACAGGTTCAGTGTCAGAAAATCCTTTGAGTTGGAACTTGGGACGAAGATAATTGGATTTTTTTGGGGGGAGGGATTGTTAAAGATGTCTACTCCTCCTGCTATTTACAGAGGCCATGGTTGCAAATCTTCAAGAAATTTTGGCCAGATAACCATGAATGTTATAACAAAGTTTCTGAGAAAGTTTCTTTAACTAATTTGAGGTCTCATCCTTCTGTTAAAGTAGTAGTCCCTGAAATTTCATCTGGCCTACATGACAGAGGAAGATGATGGTTTATGGAGTTTCCATTATCATTGTTCAGATATGTAAAGGACAGAGTGACATTCAAATACCCTGAGCTGATTTATGAATTCTTTTATGATTTTGCATCTGAAGATGTATTGATCCATAAGCTTCAAACCTGAAAAACAAATGGACACTATGTTAAATGGATCATTTAGTTTTGGGTAGGGGAGGGGAGGGGGTGAGCTTTCCTATGAGAAAATGCTTTCATGAGCCTCTACTTCAAGATAGCTTTATTGTGAATTAAGCCACATGCTAGAGCACCAGGCTATTGCTTTGAGGTCACCCCCAGGAAACCATTACCTACCTCTGAACTGCCAGCATGCCTTCACTGATTTGGAAGGGATCAACCTAGTGGCTGGTGATGCTCTCAGCTGATATATTTAGTTTAAGCTTGATATCTTCTCAAGTACCTTTAGAAATTATGCCCATAAGCTGAGCCAGAGCTTTTCAATTGATCCCATTGAGCTGTTATTGAATGATAGTTTGAACTCAAGGGTCATAGTGAATTTTTTGCAGGTCCAGAGGAAAATAATGTTTTGTCATCATGGTAAAGTTATTGCTGAAGATTACTTGTCTATGGCCAAGAGCAGGTATGGAGTATTGCTGGATTGATAGCGAAACTTTAAGAGGTAGAGACTTCTGTTGTGGTATTTGAGGAGGCTTGTATCTTTCACACATAGGGAAACCTCAAATAATGAACATTCAGTCAGCATCTGATAATAAATAGTTTTTCATGGGCCGGCTGCACTCACTAGTTACTAGTAACCTCTTATCAAGACCGAGGATTCCCGTCTGGCTGCGTGGATCCTGCACCAGTGTAGGATCCAATGGCAGGGCCGGCACAAGTATCCAAGAGAGGTAGGGGTCATTTTACACCCCATGTTAGCGGGCGTAAGGGACATAGCTGGCCAGATAATTTTTTTCCCTATGCCTACTCACTATTAATTATTTTAACATGTTCTGGTGCCTGGTGGCATGTCATTATTGACAACATTTAACAGTAAAAGTAGTTCTAGATAATTCAGTACGGATAAGTAAACTAAAGGTGGGCGGCTACCAAATCTTAACAGCACAACCTGTCATGGAATTGGTTTTCTCACCTATTCCGCAGTTTGTGCTCTTTTTGCTTATATTTTCTTCCTTCTCTTGATGGATAAGTAGACTCTTCTTCGGTCTTGTCCTTGGATCTTGGTTCTTGCCATACATGTTCATAATTTAGAGGATCAAGACCTACGATGGGTGGAGAGTTTCCACATAAAAGATTGCATTCACAAGAATAAAACAGATTAGGTTTGTTAGCATCTTGATCTGTCGAATGTTGTTCAAATGCTTTGATACTCTGTTGAAAATTTTTTCCTCTGTTCAAATAAATACATGGCTGGGTTAGCTTGGAAAAATGAACCCAGACATGTAATTTGTGTTCCTAGTCTAGGCTTCATTGCCATGGTTTTCTTTTCACATCAAGGTAAGCTTGCTTCATCCCGATTAATATGTAAATGACGTTGTTTGTAAAAAACTTTCATTGAAAAAATATACATAGATACTCTTCAATATATATAATAAATATTCTCAGGATCAAAGCACAACTTTTTCTTGCAGCAACGAAGGATGGCAGTTTTTATGTAGTAGCGGGTCACCTGGATTCTGTCTCATGGTCAATGGATCAGGCTACCACTCATGTCTCTTGTGCCCTGCGGAGGTTAGATTCCTCAACCACTGAAAGGTATGTCGTAGGGTGCTCAGGATACAGCTATGACTATAAAACTGAATTCCTGGAATTGGTTCATACTTCATGTTAAAATAAGATCACGAATCCATGGATTTGGACCCATCTGGTCTATTCATGTTCCCAACTGCTCATTTGTCATTTCCATACAACACAGCCAAATGAGAGTATAAGAATAACAATTACCCCGGGGGTTTCCTACTCTCTTTGTTTCAGAATCTGGTTCTTGGTAGAGCAATTCAATGGAGATCTCATACTACCTAATTTTCTGTTTATCTGTCTTTCTAATCTCAAAACTTTTACTCCAACAAAAGCAACACTTACCGCCGGCACCAACTGCTCTTCCAATACTAGGCCATCTCCTCCTCAAGAAACCACTTCACCGAATGCTAGAAGCTCTTGTGGGCCAATATGGCCCAATCTTAAGGCTTCAATTTGGATCCCGCTTTGTCCTCGTTGTTTCATCTCCTTCGGCCATTGAAGAATGCTTCGTCAAGAACAACATCATCCTTGCAAACCGGCCCAACTGCTTGGCCAGTGAACATCTGGCCTACCACTCTACCACTGTTGCTCGGTCTCCCCATGGCCACCACTGGCGCAACCTCCATCGAGTCATAGCCATTGAAATGTTTCCTCAAACAGTCTCCAGACATCCTCAGATGTCCGAAATAGAGAGACCAGCCATCTTGTCGGTCAATTGTATCGAGGCTCAGATGGAGAATTGTGGAAGTTGGAATTGAAATCCATATTTTTTCAATTGACACTGAATATCATGATGAGGATGATTGCGGTGAAGTGGTTTTTTGGAGATGAGGAGGTTGATGTGGAACTGCGGGAGCAATTTCTCGAAATTATGAAGGACAGGTACTCCAATCCAACCATGAACATGAACGCCCTTGATTACTTGCCAATTTTGAGGTGGGTTGGATTTCAGAGTGAAGAGAAGAAGATGGTGAGGTTTAATAAAAAGAGAGATGCATTCCTTCAGAGTTTGATCAATCAGGGTCAGAGGAGGATGTGTGATTCTACCAAGGCGATGAAGGGGGAGAGTAAGAAGACACTTGTTGATGCTGTCTTGACCCTTCAACAAGCAGAACCAGAATATTTCTTCGACGATATCATCAAAGGAATCATATCGGTAAGCATTACCCTTCTCTCTGGACTTCCACAAACACATCTTTGTTTCGTTTTATTTCATTTTCCCAGATTCAAATAGGCTTAGAATCACAAAAAGTAAAGACATCGTCCTCCTGTGAAAAAGCCAGAGATAGCTCAAAGCTTGGTGTCAAGAGTAGCTCTTTAACCTGTCTCATACTAGAATAACAATCTAGGGCTCATATTAGATCGGACCCCACGAAAAACATAACAATTAACTTTCGTCTTTACTGTGTTGTTTGTTGATGAGATGTGCATCGTCACATTATTATTACAATCTGTGATCAGATCATGTTTACAACAGGAATAGACACCTCATCACTCACCATGGAATGGGCAATGTCACTGCTCCTAAATCATCCAGAGGCACTACAGAAGGCCAGGGAAGAAATTGACAACAATGTTGGGCAAGGGCATTTGATTGAGGACTCAGATCTTCCCAAGCTTCCCTACCTCCATGGTATCGTCAATGAGACACTTAGACTATTTCCTGTGACACTACTTCTGGTACCTCATATGTATTCTGAAGAGTGCAGTATAGGGGGTTATGATGTTCCTCGTGGAACCATAGTTTTGGTGAATGTTTGGGCTGTTCATAGGGATCCTAAGTTGTGGTTAGAACCAACAAACTTTAAGCCGCAGAGGTTCCAAGGTATTGAAGGAGAAAGAGAAGGGTACAAATTTATCCCATTTGGATTGCGGAGAAAGGGGTTGTCCCGGCCTCGGCATGGGCATTAGGGTGGTGTCGTTGGCATTGGAAGCACTGATTCAGTGCTTCGACTGGGTAAGGATTGGACTCGAGAAGGTGGACTTGAGCGAAGATGATGGGCTCAATATGCCCAAGGCTAAGGCATTGGAGGCTTTGTATGTGCCACGTACAACCATGATTAGTCTCTGTTCTCAGCTTTAAACCTTTGCTTCTGTTTGTGATGTTATGTATGATTCTAAACTTCTTCAACCATGTTATAGAATTTTTTACATTGTCTTCCATAAGCCTTGTACATTCACATCAATGGGGCGTAGACTTTTTATTTGGTTGATTTGGAGCTCATGTAATTGTAAGGCAGTATACTAATACAGTGTAAACAAACTTTGATCACTTTATATATCATCTATGATCAGTTGCTACGAGAAAATCGTTTAATATTATATGACCCTGCATGCTCAATGGAGGCCTTTAGATGCTTCAATACAGATGAGTGATTTGATTTAAATCAAAGGATCTAAAAGAACTAAGGACAGACCTAAGATTACTCTAGGGTAGGTGATGACGAAAGACATGCATAGCTTAGGTTTTCAATTATGACATCGAATAAAGTTGATTAGAGGGCAAGAATTCATGTAACTAATCTTATTAAAAGTCCATTATCCCAATCTGAACCGAACCAATTATAGCCCAATAATAGACCGATAAGCTCATTAAGCCATTAAAAAATGAAATCAAATTGACCAAGGCCCAAACCCTAGTCTTTTTCTTAATGGTTTGGTTTTGTGCTTGCCAAAATAAGACTGAATTAAAACGAAATCTAACCGATTGATTGACACTCTTAAATGAAAGTACATGTCCATTACAAGATTTCAATTCCATCTGACCATGGTTTTAGGAATCAATTTTGATCGATCAGATCTGTCTCAATTTGTATCGGTTTTTGCAGTGGCTGATTCCAATCTTGTACTCGTTACTTCTCCTTTGTTAATACTTTCTTTTTATCAAGTATCAATCACGTGTCGACATGCCATTAGATCCATACTGATCTCAATCGGATCCATCAATTTTGAATATGAGTCGTACGATGGATACCCAAAACATAACATCAGAGCTATCATGTGGTAGAACAAAAATCTGTTTCAAGATCTCTTCAATGTCCTCTAGAAATTCTGCTCTCACAATAAAAAATGGAAAGAGAAAACATTATTGTAAAATTTAACATTTCTACATTTTTTTTTTGCTTAAAAAAATTTATATTGACATGTCATATTTCCATTTATTATTAGTGTTATGGGGAAAAAGATCACCCAATGAAAATCTTACACATGGCATCAAAAATCACCTAGGTCGACCAGGCATGATAAAGTGGCGCTCGGCCTTGTCTGCTCGGAGTCATAGTTCTATCCAAATACGTTTCTCGGGCGGAGGCATAGTCCTATTAGGACACGGCGTCTGGTCAAAGGCATATTCCTACTGGGTTACGTTTCTTGATCGGAGTCCAGAGTCTTAAGGCGACTAGGTTACGTCGTAGGAGTCTTTCTCCTAGTACAATACGATGTCGGCCATTACGGTCATATGACCACTCGTATGGTGACACATGTCACTCTTATTAATCACCGGCTTAGCTTCCTTAGCAATAGTCTCCTACTCCTACTCGGAGTCTATAACCTGGGTGTCCCTCAAAATGACACCTAATAGTCCTATTGGCGATGTACTTTCCTAAGTCCTAGTTGTTGGGGGAAAATAAGTTCGTGTTAAATCAGACCATTGATAATAGGTCAGTAGGACGTATGCAAGGTATTACACATGGCATACATCTAAGGCACAAGGTATGAGAAGAAAGAGATGACTGAAAAGAACTTGTGTTCGACCCCCCCATGCTGATGTATAAAAATCCTCTCCCGCCCACCTGCCGCCGGCCAAGGGCGGGATTTCAGCCGGCCCACCTCCCAATGTATTGGTAGGCGGGCCGACTGATCCCCAGCCCTTGGATCAGCGGCAGGAATCTCCTGCCGCGGGAGAGGATTCAATTCCCATGCTGATCCAGACATGATGTGACAGATTGATGGGGTTAGTTGAGCAATTAATGGTTCATCATTAATGCTTATAAATGCTGACAACAATCATAAATGCAAGGTATGCTGACTTGACTAGCCATGTTACCATATCATGGACCGAATCAACAAAAAGCAAGATTTCTACTTGATAAGTGGGAAATGACGGTCATAGCTGACAAAGAAAGTAACTGACGTGGACATAAGGGGGTCGAATAGGGGGTCGAACAGGGGGTCGAACAGGGGTCAAAAAAGATAGGCAAGACGTATACGCGCCACTCTAAGGGGTCCTAGCTGCCTAGTCCTAATCTTCCTTCTCTGACATGATGGAGATGATGGTAGGTGGAAAAAAACTTGTCCAAGAAATTTCACAATCGTTCTATAAATACAGAAGAAAGGGGAAAAGAGGGAGGATTGAATCTTGGAGTGAAAACATCTATCCTGAGGTATTATTACTCTGCTGAATTTCCTTCAAAAATATCTCTGCTTATCTGTTGTTCTTCTTTTCCACTGGGAAGGAGAAAAGTCTTTTGGAACTCCCGTATCTCAGGGAACCCCATTTCTAAGGAGTTCTAGTGTATCACTAAGAGCTCCATTCTACTTGTTTTTGGAATTCCCTAACATTGGCATCGGACGGGTCCCGGGGTATATCCCGCCCACTTACTTACTGTGTTTGTATTTCAGTTACGTGGTTTGATCTGAGAAGCTAGACGGATTCCATCGACAACAGTTTGGCGCCCACCATGGGGCCCTAGACATACTTTGCTTCCAAAACCTTTCCTCTATTCTCAGGTTACCTGAAGAACCCATACAAGAAGCCTCACACTTTTCTCTATCGTTTTCCTCCCTTACCTAGAGAGCTCCAGTGACTTCCTTCCTCTTTCTTTTCTCTCTTTACATCTTTCGTACTCCTAAATCATCTCATACATTTTACCCATGGCTCCAGCTGGAAGATCTGAAAGCACTTATAATCTACGCGAGACCCGTTCCCGCCTGGTGAATGGAGATACCTCGAGAGACCCAGTGGATATTCCAGTGGCCTACGAAGAAAGGGCTCCTGAAGTCCATCCTGAATAAGAGGGAACAGGTGGTCATAATCCAGTTTGACCCACTAGCCCAACAACTTGCCACACTGACGAAGTTACTACGACAAAGGCCTATGGGTGTGTCGACAACCTCTGCTCCAATCGTGGACATAGGGGGTCGAATAGGGGGTCGAAAAGGGGTCGAACAGGGGGTCGAACAAGGGTTGATGCAGTCCGACAAGAAAGAGCTGCGATAGTTCCCCTAGTCACAGTAGTACCACCAGCCATACCAGTTACAACAATACTATCCGCTGAGAGTACACTGATCATTGACGAGAATACTACCAGGTTAGAATGCCTGATGAAGGACTTAATAAATCGAGTACAACATGTGGAGAGGGGGGGGGTCGATTCTAAGGCCCTCCAAGATTATGACACAGAGACAGCCTTGACAGATGAGTTCATAAACCATCCACCTCCCCTCAACTTTATCTTCCCTAATGTTGGGTGGTATGATGGAAAGACAGACCCGGAGAAGTACCTTGACAACTTCAAGGTGGGGATGGTCATCTAGGGCCATCACGATGCCCTCTACTGCAGAATTTTTCCTTCCACACTCAAGGACGCTGAAAGGACCTGGTTCAACAATCTTCCTCCCAAATCTACTGGGACTCCGTGAGTTAAGAAGCTTGTTCCTCTCCCGTTTTCAGGGGAGTCAAACTCAAAAGAAGAACCTGTCCCAACTAATGGCGATCAAACAGGGCGAGAAGGAGCCCCTCCTACCATTCAATCCCATTTTTTAAGGGTGGCCAAAGAGATCAAGGACCTGCAGCCTGAGGTGGTGTTGTTGACCCTGTCGAAGGCTCTCCTTGACCCCCGATTAGTCTTTTCTCTCAACAAGAAGTGCCCTAGAACTCATGCTGAGATCTTCAGCCGATATAACCAATATGCATCGGGAGCAGAAGCTGTTGCGGAGCTGCCAGGACGTGTGAACCATGCCCCTGCTGTGGGGGACAAAAAAAAGAGTGAACCTACGGATAAAGCTCCCAAAGAAGGAGAAACAAGTAAGAAAGCTAAGCTGGCCAAAGCACTATACCTAGCTCAACCTGCACCAGAATACACACCCCTCAACCACACCATTGTTGAGATCATGAACATCAGGAGGGGGGACACTCTTTTGGTCCCTCCTCCCAAAATGATATCCAAGCCAGAGGAGCGCAATCGTTGACTGTACTGCACGCACCACCAAGACCATGGACATGACACTAATTCATGTCGACACCTCAAAGGGTTGGTCAAAGATCTAGTCCAACATGGGCGGTGGACTGAGTTCGTGGAACCAAGGCAAGCTAACTTTTAATGAGAAAGGGCCATATCGAGTCGCCAAGGCTACTAGGCCAGGGACGTAATTCCTGGAGACGATGGGTGGATCGGCCATACCTCGCACCTGGCACTTCAAGAATCTCATAAGATATTATGTATAAGGCATCCGGGTCTCGAAAAGAAGAAGGCCTCCGGGTCTCGAAAAGAAGAAGGCCTCCGGGTCTCGAAAAGAAGAAGGCCTCCGGGTCTCGAAAAGAAAAAGGCCTCCGGGTCTCGAAAAAAAAAAAAAAAAAAAAAAAAGGGTCTAAGGGCTCAAGAAAAAAAGGGTCTAAGGACTCAATAAAAGAGGGGTCTAACGGCTCAAGAAAGAAATGGCCTAAGGGCAAGAAAAGAAGGGTCTAAGGACTCAAAGAGGGGTCTAACGGCTCAAGAAAGAAATTGTCACACCCCAAATTCTGATCCAACCAGAACGGTGTGAGTGAACCGTCATTTAACCAACGGTTCACACCAGGATCTCGAATAGGCCGTGTCCACCCATACAAACCATTACACATAACCACAATCAGAATATAAATATACAGCGGAAGACTTAAAATAGAATGAACTGAGTATCTATTGATAATGTAAATAATTATCCCATTATTCAAATCAAACACATAATAATAATATTATTACATCCCTTTAATCCAATCAAAATAACCGAAATAAATAAGTAAAACAAATCACAGGTACACGCTAGAAAGGGCACTCGCATGAAGCGTCATGCTCGCCCTCTCCCGCTTGCACATCTAGAGCAGCCACACCTCCATACGCCGGAGCGTTTACATAGTCATCCACAGTGTATCCTGCATCAACATCTAAAAACAATGTATATACAAAGGGTGAGCACACAACACAGCTCAGTAAGGCAATCGACAGTTTCACAAGATTATGCATGAGTAACAATCATTTTATGCTGTGGTCTGGTTTTAAGTTTGCAATGTGCTATAGAAAGGTTTGGTGGCCCCCGCACCTCTATACACGAGTGTGTGGCGTCGCACAAGAATCACACAACCACCAACCCACATACACCCATCATGGAATAGAGATAGAGCTAAGGTATACCCGCACCTCCCGATACTCTACCCATACCAGGACCTAAGCCCCTATTGGCCAGGGGCTCGCAAACCGGGCTCGCAACTAACCAATCCTATATGTCAACAATGTATGCTCTATCCCAAGACAGCCGTCTACGGCATAGAGATAGAGCTAGAGCGTGCAGGCCGGGTCCGAGACCTCCTAAACCTCACCTCCCCCGATACCCCATCCGCAACTAACCCACTAGGATAGAAACAATACGCAGGTAGACCCTATCCCAACACGACACCCTACGGCATAGAGATAGAGCTAAAGCATCGTGGACAAGGCAGCGGCGACGCGGAATCCCTCAGTACCACCCAACGATGGTCGGGACAACATCAATATCGGAGACCAACGTACCACGATCTTCCCCCGATACCCCACCCGTACCAAGCATGTTAAGATAGAATACTACAAAAGGTGCCAGTGTGAAGAGCGATCCCGTGCCCATGCCCCACTCCACACACCAACGAAAACAATCACATGCCTAACAATCACATCCTATGAATGCATGAACAATAATAATAGCTGAAAGTAAAGGATGGCATGTGAATATGCACAACATCACATCACAAATATTCAATGATTAACAACGATTTACTGTCCATTAATTATTAGGTTTAGGTCAGATTCCCTTACCTGACGCTCGTTCGATCACTTGCTCCACGTCACAAGATCCAAACGATATGTCACAAAGTCCTACATAATATTAGGGTTCCATTAGAATATATTATTTAAGGTTTCATGTTGGTCGGAAACCAACATGGATCACAAAATACCCTCACAGAGCCGACCGGTGGCATGTACCGGTCGCGGCTGTAGGGAAAGACCGGCGACCGGTATGGTCAGCCGGTCCCCACGTATAACCTCCCGAGAGGTAGCGGTCGCAACATCGCAACCGGTATAGTCGACCGGTATGTCTCGGGAAGACCATACATGGTTCTTCGACCGCCGTCGATCATCCCTCCACGGATTTTCAGGGTTTCTCCTATCCATTCTAAGTCTAGGCTTTGAGTTAGAGTTATCCCCAACTCATTCAAGTCTCGTTTCGATAAATATCATCTCGAAACTCGAATCTAGTGTTTGACGGCAACTTAGGGTTCATTGGCCAATTTAGGGTTTTAGATCAATACCTACTTTGCGTGGTATTGATCCACCCACATAACTAACATAGGGTAAGAAGATGGATCCAAACACTTACCGTTGACGTGTAGCGAGAGCTTCGTCAAACCAGGTAATGGCGGCACCTCCTTCTTCTTCCTAGCTCCTTCTCCTCTCCAAGCTCTTTCTCTTCTCTAGGGTTTGTGAGAGACAATGGAAAGGATTTGAGGGGTTTAAGGGTGTATTTATAGGCTAGAAATAGGGTTTAGTAACCCTACTAGGATTAGGAAACTTCTAGGATTCGAAATCAGGAAAGTGGGACCCGCAGAGACCAATTTCTAAATTCCCGCACATAGCTGTGCAGGCCATACCGGTCGACCGGTACCATCATCCGGTACCATCGACCGGTATACCTAAAACCAGGTATAATTGGTCGACTTCGGTCCGATTTCGCACTGTTTGTTATCCGCTTGCCCCGTCTGGCTCGGTGATGATCGGAAGACCTGTCACGACACAAAACCAAGGTTTAGACCGGGTTTTCAGAGTGCGGGTCTTACAGAAATGGCCTAAGGGCAAGAAAAGAAGGGTCTAAGGACTCAAAGAGGGGTCTAACGGCTCAAGAAAGAAATGGCCTAAGGGCAAGAAAAGAATGGTCTAAGGACTCAAAGAGGGGTCTAACGGTTCAAGAAAAGAAGGGTTTAAGGACTCAAAGAGGGGTCTAATGGCTCAAGAAAAGAATGGTCTAAGGACTCAAGAAAAAAAGAGTCTAAGGACTCAAAGAGGGGTCTAACGGTTCAAGAAAAGAAAGGTCTAATGACTCAAAGAAGGGTCTAACGGCTCAAGAAAAGAATGGTCTAAGGACTCAAGAAAAGAAGGGTCTAAGGACTCAAAGAGGGGTCTAACGGCTCAAGAAAAGAAATGGCCTAAGGGCAAGAAAAAAAGAATCTAAGGACTCAAAGAGGGGTCTAACGGCTCAAAAAGAGAAATGGCCTAAGGCCAAGAAAAGAGGGGTCTAACGTAAGGGTATCAAAAATGGGCCCGGCTCGATAGCACGGACCGAGCCAGCCCGATATAACCCGAACCCAGCCCGGACTGAACCTTAATGGATAGGTTTCGGTCTTGACTTGTAAAGCTCGACACCGTTTCAGCCCAAACCAAAACCAGACCGGACCAGTCTGTTAAGAAGCCCGAATTAGCCCGAACCAATAATACCTAACCCGAACACTGGTAAGGTCCATCCGGGCATAGTTTCTTAATTTTAATGGTTTTAAATTTTGATGGATTATATTACACTGTTATAGTTCACTTCTTGATCCGAAAGATTATATGAATCTATAGTTGAAAATAGTATGTTAATTGTTATAATTTACTGAATTACAAGCATATAGAATGAATGATGCTAATTTTATATATAGAAATAATAAAATAGACTATATATTTTATATATAAAATAGGCCCGATAAGCTTGATAAGCCCGATTCGAACCGAACCAGTCCAAAATCACCTCAATAAGCCCAGCCCGATAACAAATCGACACCGAACCAACCCGATAGTTATTGTATCCAGCGCAGCCTAACCCAGCCCGAACTCTTAATGGACATGTTTTGGGTTGGGCTTATAAAATCCGACATCGATTTAGTTCGGACTGGCCTGTTGACACCCTTAGTCTAACGGTTAAAAAAGAGAAGGGTCTAAGGGCTCCAAAAAAAAAAAAAGGGCTCGAAAAGGCAAGCCATATGAGGAGGGCTCAAAGCATATGATGAGGGCTCAAAAAAAAAAAAAAAACAAAGGATTCATAATGAAGTACGCGCATATGCAAGGAAAGTATATTTTCCCCAAAGGGATTGTCTCCTCGAGTTGAAACAACCCGGAAGAGGCAAAGGGGTTCTATTGGGGAAAAATAAGTTCGTGTTAAATCAGACCAATGATAACGGGTCAGTAGGACGTATGCAAGGTATTACACATGGCGTACATCTAAGGCACAAGGTATGAGAAGAAAGAGATGGCTGAAAATAACTCGTGTTCGACCCCCCATGCTGATCCAGACATGATGTGACAGATTGATGGGGGTAGTTGAGCAATTAATGGTTCGTCATTAATGCTCATAAATACTGACAACAACCATAAATGCAAGGTATGCTGACTTGACCAGCCATGTTACCATATCATGGACCGAATCAACAAAAAACAAGATTTCTACTTGATAAGTGGGAAATGACCGTCATAGCTGTCAAAGAAAGTAGCTGACGTGGACATAAGGGGGTCGAATAAGAGGTCGAACAAGGGGTCGAACAGGGGTCAAAAAAGATAGACAAGACGTATACGCGCCACTCTAAGGGGTCCTAGCTGCCTAGTCCTAATCTTTCTTCTCTGACATGATGGAGATGGTGGTAGGTGTAAAAAAGCTTGTCCAAGAAATTTCACAATCGTTCTATAAATACAGAAGAAAGGGGAAAAGAGGGAGGATTGAATCTTGGAGTTCACTCCGAAAACATCTATCATGAGGTATTATTACTCTGCTGAATTTCTTTCAAAAATATCCCTGTTTATTTACTGTTCATCTTTTCCACTGGGAAGGAGAAAAGTCTTTTGGAACTCCTATATCTTAGGGAACCCCATTTCTAAGGAGTTCTAGTGTATCACTAAGAGCTTCATTCTACTTGTCTTTGGAATTCCCTAACTTTGGCATCAGAGTGGTCCCGGGGTATATCCCGCCCACTTACTGTGTTTGTATTTCAGTTACGTGGTTTGATTTGAGAAGCTAAACAGATTCCATCAACAACACTAGTACCTCCGTGCTTCTTGCCTACTCTTATAAATAGAGGACGACCAGCCAAGGTAAAGGACAAATTCACTCCATCTCTCACACACTCAAACTCTTTCTACGTTCTCCTCTTTTTAAACTAAAGATAGCTTCATGCTATCTCTTGATTTGTTTACATTGGGAATCTGACTTAGGCATCGGAATGTATCTGGGGTTTAATCGCTCAATTTTCTTGTTTAATTTCTGTGATTACAGGTTATTCAGATCGCAGACCGATTGAGCGATTTCCAACCATAACAATTATAGCCATTATTAATTGGGTCTGTTTTTACGACACTTATTTATGTTAGGTTTTGACACCTCAAGCAAGAAGGGTAGATTAGAAAATTCGTAAATTTCACCCAAAAAATATTAATAAATAAATTCGTAAATAAACTATTATAAACAATTTACTAAATAGGGGTAGAATATGGAAACACTATAAATAAAGAGGTTTTTGGTTGGAGTGTCGAACACGTGAAACGGTGTCATATAAAATAGCCCTTATTAGGTTTGCTGTCCAAAATTCTCTTCGTCTGTTCCTGCAACGAATTCATAATGAGTGACAAGGAAGAGAGTAACATCGGAGTGGTCGAAGTCGAAGGAGCCAAGCCCCCGACTCCAATGGTAGAGATCGAAGAGTCCGAGCAGCAAAAGCAGAGTTCTCGCGTAAAGTTGGAGAAGATGAATATCTCATTTAGCATTTGGCCCCCGACACAGAAGACACGAGAAGCCGTCATCAAACGCCTCGTTGAAACCCTATCGACCCCATCTGTCCTCTCCAAGCGCTACGGTTCCATGCCCGCCGATGATGCCTCCTCCACTGCCCGCCAAATCGAAGAAGAAGCCTTCTCTGCCGCTTCCGTTGCCGCCTCTTCCAACACAGGCGAGGACGATGGCATCGAGATTCTTCAGCTCTACTCCAAGGAGATCAGCAAGCGAATGCTCGACACCGTAAAAGCCAGAGCCGCCTCCGCGTCTTCCCCCGTAAATCAATCGCAAGCTTCGGTTGCCACCGAGGCTTCTGCCACTCCTCCCGCCAGTGAGGAAATCTCATCTGCCCAAACTGAATCTTAGTTGAATTTGAATTTTGATCTTCGTGTTAGGGTTTCTGTTACCTTTGGGTTTTACTGTTGAACTTTTTTGTACGTCGAAATCCATCTGTATTAATTATGGATCTCTTCCGCTATTATATTGGTAGTCATGTGGAATGAACTGTCTGGAGCTTTTGGTTCAGAGTGGTTGTTATTCTAAGAGTGACATTAGTAAAAAAAATGTCATTGATTTGAGTCTTTGAGATCTGAGAAACCATACGAGTTATTTTTTTCTGCTTGATCTAAGCATTTTTTTTCTTCTGTTTCTCCTGTTTTCTTCATGCCCATAGAACTCCGAGAATATTTCATCCTTACTGGATCGCTCCACCTGCAACAATCCATTTAATTCTCCAGGCGAAAAAAATTAGACATTCCATTTTCTGAAACCAATACTTTTGATGTTATCAAGAAAATCATATATCTGCACGGCTCAATCAATAGTTCAAGTCACACACTCCCATAATCCATCTTCTCTTCACAGAGTCTACTTCTATCGAATTTGAAAAAGAGTCGGAAGAAATGGTTTGATCCTCTTATTTCTCAAACTGAGAGATCCATGAATCGGGTGATTTATCTAGGACCAAATTATAAATATAATATACATCTGGTCATACAATCGTGGTTATATAGATTTTCTTATCTGAACTTTTACCGGGGCTTTCGATTTTCATTATGGTGCTTTTTTTTATATATATATAAGAATTCTACTACTATATCGTTCATCTTTTGTTTTGAAGTTATGCATTCAATTATAGGTTATCTATTTTCTCCTTTGGACTAAGCAAGGAAACATCTATACCTTCCACTCATGGGGAAAAACTTTGTCTGAAGTAGTTAACAATTATTCTGAGACGAGAAAGGGCATCTCATTATTTAGTTTTGGTTCTCTGAATACTTCTTTATGGTTTATGTATGGAGAACAGAAGAAGTTACAGCCATAGTACCACACTCATGTTATAGTATAGCCAAACCCCATATGTTTTTATAGGGTTAGTTTTTGAGGTATTTGTCATTGTGTATCTTTTCTAATTCCCGGCCATGGCCATTCGGACAACCTCTGTTGTCATTGCAGGCTTCCTGGTGTCTAAATCTAGTTGTAAAAGAGGTGGTGACTCATGACTGCAATAATTTTTACCTGTTATCTTGGACTGACCTGTTTAAGTGTGTTCCTTCCCTGCCAGTGTCCAAATCCTTATGCAAGCATGTCAAGCATAGACATAGCTCCTATGTTAAGTTGGCCAGGTTATATAGTAATTCACTAGCTGCCTAGAACCTAGCAACAACAGGTCATGAACTTATTTTCGGGGAAAAATTGTCCTCGTGTCGTAAGCCACCATTTTCTTCCTGTTGGTGGTTTAAGCTTAGTTTTAACCAACCATAGCACTTGAGCTTAGAAAAGCTTGTTGAAGCAAATGGTATTTTAAACTGAAAATCAAATTACTTAAGTCTGCTTCGAATTGGGCAGAGAAAAAGAGGTTAAATGTTGCTCATTTCTTTGTATGAAACAAGAGAAGGGAAAGTGGCATGGATTGAACAATTATCTTTTAACCTTTCTCTTTGTCCTGATATCCAGTCAATATTTTGTTATTTTAGGCATGTAAAGCCAAGAATGTATCTCTCTGTGTATTGCTAGACCACTGAGAAAGAAGTGATTTATTTTTCACCCTTTTGTCTGGCATTGGATTAAATGGAACCACCTATCAGAATCATGATTCTTCATGCCTGAAAAGGCATATTATTAAGTTATCTGTTCTTTTGGATTCTGCCAAAACAAACTCAATGATATTGGAGAAGCAACCTTTTTAATCCTTCCTAGGAATTACAATCTCTTCCTTCCATTTTCCAACTGCTTGCATGGTTCAAAGAATTGGATTGGAATTGGATGATTGAATTGGAATCAGCCAATCTTGATTCTGATTATGCCTAATATCCAAATTTCTTTGTTGATCGGCCAGGAATGCACTTAGATGTTCCTTTTCTGCTATTTTGTGTCTTTGTTTAGTCAGTAAAATAGCAGAAACCTAATGATACTTAACTTTTTATTGCAAGATCTACAAGTCTGGGGCTAAAAGACTCAAAAAAAAAAAAATCATAGATAGATGGGAAGCCTTTGCCTTTTCTTCTTGATTCCATTTTCTAGGATGTAGACCGATTCTGATCCAATTTTAGTCAGAATCGATGGGGGCTGATCCCGTGTCCAATCCCAGGCTTTTGAACCTTGACGGCTTGGGTACAGGAATATTGTTTTCATGTGTGGATGCCATTTAGGAGTCTAATTTCTCAATTAGTCTGGCTTTACATTGGCTTTCCATGGAAATTTTCAGGAAAATTAACCGTTTGCAACATGAATGTCTGTACTTTAATACATGCATGGCTTAGAGTTTACAAGTCTCTCTGGAAGGAATTGATTGCAAAACAGGATCAGTGCCGGAAAATCCATTGGGTTGGGACTTCGGACAAAGGTAATTGGATTTTTTTTTTTTTTTTTTGAGTGGGGGAGATGGGAGATGGGAGATGGGAGATGAGGGTGGGGGTTGGGGGTGGAAGAGGAGCGGGTGCATTGTTAAACATATCAACTCCTCCTGCCCAGATAACCATGAATGTTATAACAAAGTTTCTTTTACTAATTTGAGGTCTCATCCTTCTGTTAAAGTAGTAGTCCCTGAAATTTCATCTGGCCTACATGAGAGGGGAAAATGATGGTTGATGGAGTTTCCATTATCATTTTTCAGATATGTAAAGGAGAGAGTGACATTGAAAAACCCTGAGCTGATTTATGAATTCCTTTATGATTTTGCTTCTTAAGATGTATTTATCCATAAGCTTCAATTCAGAAAAACAAAAGGGCACCATGTTAAATGGGTCATTTAGTTTTGGGAGGGGGAGGGAGCGCTTTCCTATGAGAAAATGCTTTCATGAGGCTCTACTTCAAGATAGTTATTGTGAATGAAACCACATGCTGGAGCACCAGGTTATTGCTTTGAGGTCACCCCCAGGAAACCATTACCTACCTCAAAATTGCCAGCATGCCGTCACTGATTTGGATGGGATCAAACTAGTTGATGGTGATGCGCTAAGCTGACATATTTTAGTTTAAGCTTGACATCTTCTCAAGTACCTGTAGAAATTCTGCCCATAAGCTGAGCCAGAGCTTTTCAATTAATCCCATTGAGCTGTCATTGAATGATGGTTTGGACTCAAGGGTCATAGTGGTGAATATTTTGCAGGTCCAGAGGAAAAGAATGTTTTATCATTGTGGTAAAGCTATTGCTGAAGATTACTTGTCTATGGTCAAGAGCAGGTATGGCGTATTGCTGGATTGATAGTGAAACTTTAAGAGGTACAGACTTCTGTTGGGGTACTTTAGGAGGCTTGTATCTTTCATACATACGAAAGCCTCAAATAATGAACATTCATTTAGCATCTGATAAATATGTGATACCCCAGTTTACAGTAACCGGGTGCTATCTTGGAAGCCTTGGTATTCTGGTAAAATGTCAGTCCAAGGTGAGATTTTAGCCTATTTGGGTAGATTATTAATTTAATCATATGCTATGATATGTATTATATATTATTATCATATTATTATTATATTATATTATTAGATAAAATATGAGGAAAAATCTTTATTTGTTGTTTATGGGTTAAGTGGGGCCCACTTGATGAGAGAGAAGGAGATTATAAGTTAAAATAAATAAAAAGTGGTCCAACCTGGTTCTGGTCTGGCCGGCCCGAGGACCAACCAGCAAACCAGGTCAGCCACCATAGTTAAAGAGTTTCATATATGAGAACAGCTCAACTATTGAGCTGTCGTTTGTTTGTTAAACGAAGTGACACACGTAGGGACAGGTGTAGGGTGCCTTAAGGTGATTCCTAGTAAAATGAGGGTTAGTTAGTAAATAACTTTTAAGGATACCAAGTTAGTTCAATATAAATTTTAATGGTTGACTTAATCCATGCACAGTTTAGTAATTTCACCAAACAATTAGTAATGGTATTTAAAAGTATATAGGCAAGGTTTCTTTACAATTAGGGGTGGGTTTTCTTCATTCCCCTCTCGTGTATTCAGCTCTGCCTTGGGGAAGGAAAAGAAAGTGAGTTTCAGCAAGGAAAAAGAAGAATTTGGTTGCAGAAGGAGGAGCTCAATCGTAGGAAGAAAAGGAACTGCAGCTGAGCTGCATAGCAAGCAAAGGAGTCCTACCATTTCGGTACCATTTCGGTAGGGAGACAACGAGGTGCAGCAGTAGTTGCTGCTCAAGATTCTGCAAGTACAATAAGAAAGGAGAGAGAAATTGCGAGAAGGAGAGGAAGGAATCAGCAAGCAGCAAAGAGAGGGAAATGAAGAATAATAAGATTTGAAGAAGGGGGGACAACACAGCAGTGACTGTGTTCGGTTCTGAGCAAGAATAGCAATGGAAAAAAAAAACAGAATGAGGAAGGAGACGGTTTGAGTGAAGAGCTAAGGAAAAGAATCATGTACAGTTGTGCCGCAACCCAACAAAAAAAAATGCTTGCAAATTTGATTGCAGAGGAAGGAAGTGCAGCAGCAACACTTGCTGATAAGTCTTGGGGACCTGCAAATTCAAAGAGGAAGAAGAGGTTAGTAGCAGTTAAATCCTCAATTAAGAACATAGCAAAGGAAAGATATTTACAGGAGGATTCTTGAGATTATGAGTGTGGTTTGGCAGCAAGGAGTGCTGGTCGAACCACCTCACAATGGAATCCTCAATGTTTGTTTTTTTTTTTTTAAAAAAAAAAGAAAGATGACCTACCTGTGTAATGGACAGAATTCATGGATTACCTAGTGGAATTTATGTGTAATGATCTAAATAAACTTATGTGTTATAGAGTGACTTGACCCAGAAGCAGAGCCAACTCAAAAAAACTTGACAGCAAAGAGAATGTTTAAATACAGATTACCCTATAAGATCTAAAGAAAACTAGGTTTATAAGAGTTAAGAATATGTACTAAGCAAAAGTGAATCATAAGTTTAAACCTCAGTTTGATGTGTTTTAGTTATCTAATCCCTGGACAGCAAGGATCAAGTATGGTAATACATGAATCTAATTAAGTACTGAAAAAGGGAGAGAATAAGCATATGGACTCAAGATTTTGACTTCATATTTATTATGCATATAAACTTTAAGAATGCACAGGAAAATGTATGACAAAAACCTATTAATGGACAGCAAGATGGACAGATCTTATGGACTAAAAATAACAGTGTGAACTTTGAAATAGACTGCATACTATGTATGCATATGAACCTTCGTGAATGGACAATAGAATGTTAATTTATTTGAGTAAATGAGATGCCATAAGGTTGTTGTAAAGGGAACAATATAGGAACGTAGAGGGCAGCAAGGAACTATCTTGCAGACTTTTTGGAAGCTTAACGAGTTTACTGATAGAGTAATGCAATGTACGCGTTAGGGTTTAGGGCCTTAAAGTACATGGTCCTAAGTGTCTAAAATGCATTTCATTAGGGCATTGGAGGGTCTAAGGTAATGGTGCCTAAAGGGTGGAAGAACTAGGATGAGAACTTAAGAAGCTGATGGGACAGTGTAAGTAAGTAAATGGACTGTATATTTATTCAGTGAAATTTTGATTTGGATAAACTTAACTGAATTACCACTACTGCTATGATATGGTAAGGACAGCAAATGAAAGTTTTAATAGAGGGATGTTTAATGCTTAAATGGCTGAGTTATAAGAAAAGGAGAAAACTTTAGTTAATGACTAAATACCCTTAATTATGATAAAAGATGCTTATGAAGGAATTAAGAGAACTTTTAGGGAATGACCACACTGCTCTTAGGTTAAAGATAATGTATTTTACAGAATTAAAAGAGAGGGAATAACTTTTAGAGAAGATGACCAAAAATGACCGGTTTGCCCTTGGCTTCTGCCAGGGCATTATAACAATGTATTTAGCAGATATGAAAAGGCCATTTTGGTTGTTATACGGATCCGCATCCTCTCCTACCAGTGGCTTTGGGAGGACAGTGGCAACCTGCCTTGGATGGCCGCCACGTGGTTCTAGGTGAATCCGAGACTCACGTCCGAGCCGACACCCAGCCGACAAGCCGAGCCGAGAGAGGGTGTCGGCTCAGACGTGGGTCTCGGATTCACCCGAGAGCCACGTGGTGGCCATCCAAGATAGGTTGCCGCATCCTCCCAGAACCACTGGGAGGAAACGATGTGAATCCTTGTTATACAGTGTCAAAAGTAAATAAACTTTCACAAGAAAAATAGGAAAACTATGAATGTGTATTTTTTTTTTTAAGTACGGTAGTAATAACTTACCGTATATGTATACTGTTAATAGAGAACAAGCAAAGGAGAGGCAAAAGAAGAAAGAATGTCTGAGTACTCCGAGTTATTTCGAACAAAGGTTGTCAGCCCAAGCAGGTGAGGGAATTTATCCTTATAATCTTGAATATGATGTTATGGAAATGTTTGATGTTATGAGATATTAAAGAAATCACTAGTGATGTATCAATGTGTGTGGCTATGTTTTTATTACATCACCTACTAACTTACACAAAAATCTAAGTTAAGTTAAGAACAAGCCAGCTTATAGAAAGATCTAGTTTAGTAAAAAAAAAATGATGAGCCAGCTTATGTAATGATCTTACTTAATTTAAGAATGATAACTGATAATATGAAATCAACGTTAAGTCATTAAGCCATGTAACCCTATTGAAGAAATAAGTGATGTAATATGAAGTAATTGAGGCAAGAAACGGACAATTTGTTGAGCCAAAGAAAACGACAAGAAACAATAAATCCGTTGAGTCCATTGAGTGACAAGAAACGGCAAATCCGTTGAGTCGACTAGAGACAAGAAACTGCAAATCCATTGAGTCCATTGAAGGACAAGAAACGGAAAATCCATTGAGTCAAAGTGAAGGACAAGAAATGGCTAATCCATTGATCCATTGTGACAGGCAAGAAATAATCAATCCGTTGAGTCAAAGGGATCTAAGAGAATGATGAAAAAGAAGAAAAAAAACATTAACAAGTATTAAGTAAGAGGACAGTCTATACTTAAGAAAGAAACTTTAGTAAACCTCCTTCTGTATAGTGACTACACGGCTAACCAGCCCTTTGGAAAGACCGAAGGGACTCTCACAAGAGAACTGTTACTACTTGAACTTCTGATCCATTACGTTCTAGTGAATGGATCGTTTCCCCCCTCGCTCCCTTGCTTCATGCAATCGCCGATAGAAATCGCCTTCAATTCCGTAGAAATCGCTGATAGAAAGTAGCTGCTCTTCTTCGGGCTCTCTGCGTGTGTTGACATGGGTAAACGTACATACTCGGATGTCCATCTCTACTGCAGGTGCATTTATCTTCTTTTATTTAGTTCATGGACCCACATCGTCTTTCTGATTTTCTCACGGAGAGCGATGTTCCGCCTCTTTCTTAAACAGCTCTCGCTCATTCAGTTCACTGAACCTGAACCCATCGACCCGTTCAGTATAATTCCGAAGAAAGACTGTTGGCAGCAGGTGGAGACATTTCTTTGGCCCCCTTCCAAAGGAAATGCGGGCAGGGTAGAGCTCGGCAGAGGGTTCGAGAATAGGGTAGGGTCCAGCGCATTAATGAGTCGATGCTGTTACGGCTTTACGAGGTGGAGATATCTAGGTGGATATAATCTGCCTGTGGATTGATGTTGCTTTCATTCGTTGGTGCGAAAGCCGCTTGGCAGCTCGTGTGTAATCGAATTCTGGTTAGAGGGTCTTATCTTACGCTTACAGCGCCTTGCGTTAAGCACTACCGGAACGCTTTGAAGTCTCGCAAACTCCATTGCTTTGCTTGAGCGAACCACTATGCTTGGCTGCTTATGGCGCAACAAAAGTGGCATAATTGAGTTACCTGGTTGAATGAGATTCTTAATACCTATGTTTAGGGAAGGAAAATGGGCTACGAAGGTTCAAGTCAGAAGTTAGAGCTCAGAAGCTTACCTGTGACTGTCTCATTGCTCTTTTAGAGGAGTAGTAGAACAAGATCTCATAAGTGGTTAAAGCCCGCAGAAGGCCATAAGAACGAATAAAGAAAATTGTAAAGGTGGCGTCGAGTGAATCTAAGAGGACAGCAGGGAGATCTTCTTCTTATGAAGTTATGCATAGGGATCCAGCAGATGTGGCCAACTCAGTTACCCCCCAGCTGGATGTTGCTCCAATGGCTCAATTTATACATCATTACGAAATATGCATGTGTTACTTTTGTATGCCATCATATGTTGCCCCAACTGATGTCATTATATGTTGCAGTGTATGATATATATTGAAATTCTAATCCATGTCATCATATACTGCTTGTGTCGGTTATTTTATGAAGTTTAATTTATGATTATGAATGTTGCCAACTTGTATCTTTGTATGCTCTTGTTTTTCTCCAGTTGTTTTTATATCATTGTTTCCAATTTATATGTGATTATTGATGAATATGTTTAAGCTTAGATGGGTGTGAGTCCTTTACTGAGCTGTGAACTCATACCTTCATCTTTGATGAAACAGAGACAGAGGAGATTATAACAGAGACTCTTACTGAGCTGGAGCGGTTACTGCTAGAAGAGGGCAAGTGTGAGTCCCAGAATTCCCAGAGAGAGATAATGGAAGAGAGTTACATTGTGAGAAATGTAATAACTTCTAAGATTAATAAAAAAAAATTTAAACAAGTGCGTGCAATATAATATATATATATATATATATATATATATATATATATATATATATATATATATATATATATATATATATATATATATATAAATAAAAGGGAGTTGTCATTTTGTATAAATGTATTAACTCTTTAAGAAGAATATTAAGAAGTTAAGAACAATTGTTTATAAAAAAAATATTCAAGCCTAAATTCCAATAATATTCGGCGAACCTGTAGATCCTGGTATCGCTTAACGCTCCACCCTCGGGCTCGGGGCGTTACAAAATATATAGTTTTTCACGGGCTGGCTGACTCTATAGTTACTAGTAACCTCTTATGAGGGGAGGTTTCCCGTGTGGCCATCCTATGCCAGCGTAGGGCCCAACGGGAAGGCAGGCACAAGTGTCCAAGAGTAGTTGGGGGTCATTTTGAGACTCCATGGATAATAAAAAATTGTTGTCATACTTCTTAGGAATTCAAAAAAGGGTTGGGCTAGCACTTAGACAGTGCGAGCTCAACCAAGAGCTGTTGAATACAGTTTGATCTACGACCACCCTATCGTACGACGTTTAAGTAGGCCACTAAGGCGACACCATATGACTGTCTGTTCGGTGGAGAGGTTTGGAACCCTCTAAGTTCAAATCCCTTCGTTACGCATGGCAATCTAGAGCTCGTTCACCGAGTAAGCCTTCGGTTATAGGATATACCGAACCAGTCCAACTGGGCAAGAGGGCAAACATCTATCCATTCGCCCTTATTTCACGGGTTGAGCGAAGCTTAGCGCAGCATTCAATCAGGCCCTTCTTTTGCCTAGGCGGTTGAGTTGATTTACCACCACCCTCACTTTTGGAGACTCCTTCTTTCTCATGCCAGAACAAGCCCATTCATTACCTGCGCCTTCAACCAACGGCACACAGCCGGGCTGATAATTTTTTACCAAATTTTAAATATCTAATGACTAGTCACTAATATTATTATTAACAACATCTAACATTATAGGTGCTTCTAGCTAATTCAGTGGGGATAAGTCAACTAAAGGTGGGTTATCAGATCTTAGCGTCACAACCTGGCATGGAGTTGTGACAGTTGTCTACCGCTCTTATATTATATTGTTACGTTTGTCACCTATTCCACAGTTTGTGCTCTTTTTACTTATATTTTTTCTTTCACTTGATGGATCATTAAACTTTTCTTGGGTCTTGTGACACATGTCCATTATTTAGGGGATCAAGACCTATTGATGGGAGTTTCCACATAAAAGATTGCATACAGCCATACACAAGAATTAAACAGATTAGGTTTGTTAGCATCTTGATCTGTTGAATGTTGTTTAAATCCTTTTGAGGCTCTGTTGAAAACTTTTTCGTCTGTTCAAATAAATACATGGCTGGGTTAGCTTGTAAAAATGAACCCAGACGTGTAATTTGTGTTCCTAGTCTGGGCTTCATTGCCATGGTTTTCTTTTCACATCAAGGTAAGCTTGCTTCATCCCCTGTTGTGTTAGGTGATCCCCCAACCTGAAGGAGTTGCATGCCACTAAAAGATGGATTCACATTGGGTGCCTAGCATTCAAGTTGTGTGATCACAAGAGATCATACAAGCCTTACTGCTTTTCCGCATCATGTATGCCTTACTTTCTTCTGTTCTGAGAACTTAGTTGGCTACAACGGTGATAAATATCGGTTTCCTTGTTGCAGTAGATTGCCTTGAGATCCAGACAATTAGTGTAGAGAACGATATCTGAGTATCAAATACCCCTCATGGTCCTCCTGAAGATCCGCAGTCATTAAATCAGTTGGAAGCTCCATCTGGTTGCCTACAAAGCATAGAAAAGTTCTTCCGTGGTGTTGGAAAACTGCACTTATTTTCTGGCAAAAACCGGTACTCTTTTCTGGAAGAAGGATAGTTTTTCAAGTTTTCATATCTGATTCACAAAAACGGATCATGGATCAGTGGGCCATATCACAAGTGCTGATTAATGGAAATTTTGAGGCTGTAATCCTCTTTACTATCATAATTTTTTCCCTTGGTTTTCTCACGTACTAGCAGCAGGTCTACTTTGAAATTTCAATTGTTTTGGGGGTGGGGTTTTGCTTATGAGGGGTGACATAGACATTGGAAATGAATAGTTAGCTTCCTTATTTTAATGGTGGCATGAAAGTGGTTTAGTTGGTCTCTTTGGCACTCGATTGACAAGATTGAATTAAACAACTCCACCGGCTATACCTAACACCATAATTCATTTTTGGATCATACAGAAGCAGGCCCGCCGGCCATATTACAGTTGCCTCTGGCCAGAACGAGTACAGATAGCATCAGAAACCCAGAACAAGAAAGGAAATTCCAATATATAACACCACATCACTCTCTCTCTCTCTCTCTCTCTCTCTCTCTCTATTGAAGATGCAGATGCAGGAGATGCGAGGTTCAGCCATCCAACTAACTCTCGCTCCGATTGGGCTTGGAAGAGACGATATTGGCCTGATAGGAATCAAGTCATCATTTATTATCAAACCATAACATATGAAAACACACAGAAGATCAACTTAACTCAGCCTTCTCACAAGATCATGGAGAAGAACCCTCTAAAATCTCTAGATCGGAGATTTTCAGACTACCTCCCATGCTACTTCAGTGCTAGGGATCCAGTCGTTTGTCGCCGGATTGCTTCTGAAAGCCGCCGTCTTTCCTGCTTGCACATGGTAATGACCACCGTTGTCTAGCTGAAGATCATATCCATCTCCGACGCTTTCTCCCACCCTTATAAACCCACTCCCTGTCTGCATCCAACCAACACAACAAGTTAAATTAACAACCTACATAGGAATTCTAGCGACGACGGCAGCAGCAGCAGCAGCGAAAAAAAAAGAGAAAAGAAACAGCTGATGTTGTTTTTCTCATTCTGAAAACGATGTTTAAGATAGCAAAGGGGATTAGGGAAATCAAACTCGAACCGTGTGATGTTCTTTGTCAATCGATATCAACTCTTTGTAGTAAGGGGTCTCCACAAACTCCTCTTGCACAGACGATGATCCTCCTCCCAAAAGGATCGGCTGAGACAGAGACAAGGCACACAAGACAAGACAGACCTGTTAGAACTGAGAAACCGAAAACTAAATTAGACCGGTAAAAAGAAGAGTAGATTGAGAAGTAGGAATAAGACGGAAATCAATACATCAGATTGTTGTGATTTAAGGGATAGGAACTTGTGGTATTCAGGAACGTTTTCGACATCCAAGGAGGACACAGTAGAAGAAGAAGAATCAGGTTCGCTGCGGCTAGGCTTGATGGGTCGCTTGGGTGCCATAGAATCGAAGTGATCCCTGGTCATACTTGCGATCCTCAACTGCTCCTCTGCATCCAACACCTCATCGCTGCGGCTCGGTTTAATCACCACCCTCTCTCCTTCTCCTACTCCCATGGTGATCAGTTAATGGTGGCGGTGATTTTCCTGTACTCCTACTAGAATTTGATTCCCACTTCAGTTTGCCGCTCTCGCTCTCCCTTGTCGCTTGAGGATTTTGAGGCCTCTCTGTTTCAGAAGTATAGCTCTGGGGATGAAAGCATCTGACGACTGGTGGATTATATATAATAATGAAGAGGATTATTGATGGCTTTAGCTATTGTCTTGACCCAAAACCATGGGCTCTGTCCAATGTTCTTATGGGGTAGTTTTGAGCTCTCTATTAGGCCACATTTGATTTGAGGAAAGGGTAGGGTGGGAATTTTCGAGAGTGGGCCCATGTGTTGATAGATTATGAGCCAAGGAAAGTGGCATTTTTCCAACCCTTTTTTCTGCTTGATTGCCTTTTTATCACGGGGAAGTGGATATATTTTAGGATCCAAATGTCTCATCCTAGTAATTTGGGAGGAGGGACGGTGACCCCAGTAGATGGTCGCCGCGTGGGGGTCGGATTCATCCGACCCCTCCGTTCGAGCCGATAAGCCGAGCCGACAAGGGAGTGTTGGCTCGAACGGAAAAGTCAGATTCATCCGACCGCCACGCGGTTTTTGAATCCTATATTTCAAGCTATATTTTATAGTATGAGAGAGGGTTAATAAAATGAAGAAAACCCACCCTTGGGCTGTTTGGTTGGATATGTTCATGGTCTCTCTCGTATGAGCCGCCATCGTCGCGCGCATTAGGAAAGGAGCCAAAGGTTGCGTCCCTTTTTGCATCACTTGAAACATGTGAGAAGAAAAGGCTAGGGAGAGGGACTCAAATTGTCTCCCGCGCGACAGCTTTTCAGTCCATCATCTAACGGGCTGGAATGCACCGGCACGTATACCGATGCATCTGACGGGCTGGAGGGCTGGCGCGCGGGAGACGATTTTTTTGCCTAGGGAGAGAGAGAAAACGATACCTTTTGAAAGGTGAAATTGATATTCTTGAGAGAAAAGGGGACGACAATTGCATCGCCTGAAACAAAAGGGAGATAAAAGGAGGGTGTGAGAGATCAAAGTGGAAAGTAATCGAGATATAGTCTAGAATGTACTTGGACATTTGAATTCAAGGATTGTATTAATTCTTACTGTCAAAGCATGAATTCAAGGATCGAGAGTGGGAATGCCACACCTATGACAAGAACTTGATCATTAAGATTAGTCATAAGAAGGGTCTAAACAAGTTCAATCCTTCAAAACAAGAAAAAAAAAATAAAAAAAATAGACAGAGGTGGAGAAGAAAAAGGTAAGGGTGACAGCTTCTTTTTTTTTGGGTATAAAACAAGGGTGATAGCTACCCATCACAATTCAGAACAGCAATTGATGATCGACTCATAACTGAAGCCAAGTTGGACCTACCAGGTGACCAGTTCTCTCAAGCTCCAAACCGAAACCATTGTTATAACTTTCAAAGGCATCATCAAACCACAGTCAGACCATCTAGATTGTCAAACCTTTTTGCTTAGAACCACTGAGCCCAGGACAAAACGTAATTTACTTTTTCTCTCTCTCTATCTATCTGGAAACAAATAAATTCAATTTTGAGAGCACGAGGAATGACCAAGCAAGCAAACCTTTTCTTTAAAGGGGCCTCATATGGGGTATATTGGTGCTAGACTCAGCTAGTCCAAATCTTATGAAATGCATAAGATACAATTCTTTAATCTGTCCCATACTAAACTGGTCCAATAACGAATTCATGCCTAGATTGGCTACAACAGGCACACAATTAAACACCCATTAAATAAAATTTAAATAAATTAAAATTGCTGCCTTCAAGGTTTCAAGTCTGATCTGGCTTCAAAAATAAGCTCCCTAAAAAAGACTTTTTGAACTTTGTCAACAGTAAGGAGATAAAAGGAGTTAAGAAGTTGTGTGCATATGTACATGGTTATTACTTCAGCCGTTAGATAGGCATAAAGTGATGACTAGTAATACTTTTTTTTGCCCCTTAGACCAAGAGTGGTTATTATACAGACACAATTTATGAAAACCTTTCAAAATAAAAAAAAATTGAGATGTGATTGGGTGGTGAGGATCACAGATATGTTGAGGTTACCATTTTATCAGCACTCTTCAGAGTTCAGATTTAGTGAGATGTTGAAGTGTATCAACAACAGAAGTTCCGGCCTCAACCATGTCAGCAAATACAGCAAATACCAGTGATTCCCACACAGAAATTTTTGGCGTCTTCCCTTGGCTCACCATCTCCTCCAGCCAGAGCACAGCTTCATACCTCTTGCCCACCAGACAAAGACCTCTGATTAGCCTATTATATGTGGCATCACAAGGCCAAAAACTTCTATCCAACATCCTCTCTAAAACTCTACTCCCTTCAACATACTGACCTTCTCGACATAATCCATCCAATAAAATATTGTAACTCTCCTTGTTAGCACAGCAACCCACCTGTTTAGACATCTTCTCCAAGTAACCCACAGCCATCAGAGACTTCCCTTCATCACATAGGCCTTTCATCACAAGATTATAAGTTGTGACAGAGGGAACACAATTCCCCTCCACCATGTCCTTTCCAATCACCTTCAAAGCTTCCTCAGCTCTTCGAACGTCACACAAGGCTGATATCTTTGCCTCATACATCGAAACTGATGACCGAAATCCCCTGTCCAGCATTTCATCGAACACTTTGTTGGCATCGCAAATCTTGCCTTCAGAATAAAGATCCAATGTGATAGCACTATAGCTAGCCGAACTAGAAATACCACCTCTGATCAAAGCCTCACTGATTAAACCCTTAATTCTTTTTGGGTTTTCACCTTCAAGACATCGGTTTATGTTGAGACCCTGGAGGCTCCTCTTTGGAGTCTTCAATCCCTTCTTCAATACCTTGGCCAGGATTTCTAAGGCCCCTCCAACATGCCCATTGTCACATAAAGCGTGTAAGAGTATCCTGTAAATGCTTACATCCTCACCACAGCCCTTCTGTGAGATCCTCCAGAACATGGAATACAGCAAATGGACAGCCTCATTTAGCCTCCCATCTTCACATAAACCTCTCATTAACAATCGATACGTCTCCCTATCCGGATAGCAGGACTGATCACTCATCTCTTGGAAAATCTGCAGCGCAAGATCCGAACGATTTTTCCGACAAAGAGCATCAATCAGCAAGTTGAAGGAACGGATATGGCTCTTCACCTCCCACCTATTTGAGTTCTCCAAGTAGAAATGATGTGCCGTCTCAAACTTGGCTTCATTCAGAAGTACCTCCAAGAGGGAATTGAAGGAGTGCGTCCAATTTACGCAATTGAATTGTGGAATGTTTCTGAACAAAGAGATGGCTTCGTCAAGCAAGTCCGCTTTGGCGTAGATCTTGATTGCGTTGGCAAGAACAGAATCTTTGCTCTCGCAGGATTCGCTTTTCATCTGTTCAATCAAGTCTTTCAACTCGGAGAAGCGGCCCGCGTTTCCGAGGATGTTGATCATGATGGCATAGACAGGACCATTGTGGTGATAGTTGGGGTAGCGGGATTTGGCCTCGTTGAAGATTTGAAAAGCAGTTAATGGGTTCTTCTGCTTTCGGATGAGCTGGGAGAGATTCACTGGTGTGAGAAAGCGTGGCCATCTCATTTTCTAATTCTTCCAATTGTGACTGCTGG